>VYZX01026988.1:19092-32154 GCA_013401335.1 Brachypteracias leptosomus
TGGCAGATGGTGGGGCTGTGTTTCCACCCCTGGGGCAATCAGTTCCAAGTGTACTGAAAGCCCCTCCAGGTGAAGGCAAACTGTGACCTGCATTCCGGTGCTATAGGAATGGAGAAAAACGCGTTGGCAATGTCAATTGTGGCGTACCACTTGGCTGCCTTTGACTCCAGCTCATACTGAAGTTCCAGCATGTCTGGCACAGCAGCACTCAGCCTTGGGGTAACTTCATTCAGGCCATGATAGTCCACTGTCAGTCGCCATTCTCTGTTTGACTTTCGCACAGGCCATATGGGGCTGTTGAAAGGGGAACGGGTTTTGCTGATCACCCCCTGGCTCTCCAGCTGATGAATCCATCTCTGGATGGGGATCAGGGAATCTCTGTTGGTACAATATTGCTGCTGATTCTCTATCGTCATAGCAGTTGGCACCCGCTGCTCTTCAACCTTCATCAGCCCCACTATGGAAGGGTTCTCGGAGAGACCTGGCAAGGTGGACAACTGTTCACTTCTCTCCACCTCCAAGGCAGCAATACCAAAAGCCCAACGGTATCCTCTTGGATCCTTGAAATAGCCTTCCCTTAGATAGTCTATGCCAAGGATGCACGGGGCCTTTGGACCAGTCACAATCGGGTGTTTGTGCCACTCCCTACCAGTTAAACTCACTTCAGCCTCCAGTACAGTCAGCTCCTGGGATCCCCCTGTCACCCCAGAAATGCAGATGGTCTCAGCTCCCCTATATCCTGATGGTATTAAAGTGCACTGTGCACCAGTATCCACTAGGGCCTTGTACTTCTGTGGATCTGGTGTGCCAAGGCTTAAGGATCCAGACAAGGACAAGGAGGGTTCATTCACTAATTATGGTAACGGATGAAAGGCAGACTCTACTTGGGGAAACAAAATCCATTTAATTTGAAGAGCGGAAACACCATCAATTTACCAATCAAATCAGAATAGGGTAATGAGAAATACAACTGGATCTTAAGAACACCTTCCCTCCACCCCTGTCGTCTTCCCAGTCTCAGCTCTGCTCCTGATTTCTCTACCTCATCCCTTCCAGCAGTGCAGGGAGATGGGGAATGGGGGTTGCAGCCTGTTCATCACACATTGTCTCTGCTACTCCTTCCTCCTCATAGAGAGGACTCCTCACAGTCTTTCCCTGCTCCCTATGTCCCTCCCACAGGAGACATTTCTCCATGAGTCCATTTCATCATGAGTCCTTCCCACAGGGCTACAGCTCTTCACAAACTGTTTCTGTGCAAGTCCCTTTCACCAGTTGTAGTTTTTTCAGAAACAGACTGCTCCAATGCAGGCTTCTGTTGGAGTTGTAGCCTTCTTTGGGTGCAGACACATGCTCCAGCATGGGATTCTCCATGGGCTGCAGGTGGGCATCTGCTCCATGGTTGGTCTCCACAGGCTGCAGGGGCTCAGCCTGCCATCTTATCATGGGCTGCAGGAGAATCTCTGCTCTGGCACACCTCCCCAGCTTCTTCTTCACTGACCTTGGTGTCCACATAGTTGTTTCTCTCATGTCACACCCCTCTCCTCCACTCCAAAATTGCCCAGCACGATTTTTCCCTCTTAAATATGTCATTGCAGAGGTGCTGATTTGCTCAGCCTTGGCCAGAGGCAGATCTGACTTTGGAACCAGGGGAGCTTCTAGAAGCTTCTCATAGGACCCATTCCTGTAGCCCCTCCTCCACTACCAGCGCACACCCCCCCTCCACAGGCGCAAACCCAACACATTGGGCCAAACAAAAGTAACTGAAGTGGAAATCTAGAGCAAAGTCTGTTCCATATGAAGATGTCCCTGGAACTTCACTGTTCTGTTCTAAAATAAGTTGTATTCTGTGGCTTATCCAAAAGTCATCAAGATTTGGTATGTTACATTTTGCAATGAGCATAAAAAAGATATAATACCATTTTCTAGAAAGAAACAAGAAAAAAAATACCTTATTTTGTGTAAAATGCCTCTTTTCATTGTACAAATACCATTAGACAAAGTGAAAGCTATCATTGGAACTTACATCACTATTTGCTCCTTGTACCATGTTGAATGATGTAACATTTAATAGGAATGTTATTAGGAACTCTTCCTCAAAATATGTCATATCTGCTCAGCTATCTGACTAGTCTTTCACTGGTTCACTGGCTGTCATCTGCTCTTTTAAGTACCAGCTCATGAGCCAGCTGTTTTCACAGGCTAATTTTCACAGTGAAATGAGCAATATATATCCTGAATTTTTTTTTAAAATAAAATAAATCCTAATTGTTTTTTCCTTCTTATTTTTATTTAAATATAGTAGCAGGTCACCACAGGTTTTCTGAAAACCAGGAACAACTACTTATATGTGTATAGAAACATAACACATAAGCAGACACAATTTAGAAATATGTAATGGGACCTAGACTGACAGATAAGAATGTTTCAGAATTTAGTAGAAGAGAAACTTTACTGGAAAGGGTGAGAGAAAACAAGTGGCATATTTAAGGTTGACTGAAGTGATTTTTACATTATTTTCTAGTATGTTTTCTTGCACACAATTCAATATAATAAGGTATTTTAACAATATTGTTATTTGTCTTAAGAGCTCCCTTGATTTTAGTTATTAATTATTACTACTATTTTTCCTGACATATCTTAAATCATATTTTCTGTCTACTAGTAGACCACACTACATAGAGCTGTCTGAGAGCTAGGTTTAGCTAAATGGACACTTTTCAATTGTATTTAACTGTTTATCATTTTTGTGGAAATGATGTTATCAACACTCATTTCACCTGAAAACAAAAACTTTTGAATTCTATGTTGTTGCTATACTACATGACTTTGGAGTTTTTTATATTCATAAATACTTAATGCTTACTAAAAAAGCAGTACCAAGTTGCCTACAGTCTCTTAGAATTATAGCAGACACCTATTTTTATCTGTAGACACCTAAATATATTTGAAAAGTTCTCATCTAGAAAATATAATGATAACATTCCCCTTTAAAAGTTTACTGGAAAATGTTTCCTTTTAACAATATGTGCAATATTCTTTGTCCTGTTGGTGCTCTCTTGTTAGTTGTAGATCATAAATCTTTCAAAAATTACTGACAAGTTGTGTCACTAACATGCTGAACCTTATTCTGGGACTTAATTATATCACCATCCAATGGCAACACCATCAAAAGGGTTTTGTCAGCATTTTCAGTAGACATTATTTTTCCAAGGTGAATGAAAACATAATATGTCAGTCATTTAAAAATTGTATCTGCTTGAACATATACAACAGTCATCAGTCAGGATTTGATTTTATTTGTCCAGAATAGGGTTTATTTTTACTTTTTTTTTTTTCTAATAGGGATTGAGAATGAAACAGAAGACTCTTTCCTATTAAAAAACTGTTCAGTATTTTTCATTTATTTGACTACTAATTATAGGTAAGATAAATGGCTGTTAAATAATGAAGTGTTAAATATATTCAGTGTATACAAAAAAGTGTTCTAGGGTGGGAAAGAAAAAGTTATCAAAAATAATTACCTTCTAGCTATGCCTCCTGGGATCATAGTAAGTGAAATGACATTGTGATTTTTTAGAGTTGTGAAAAATCCAGGAGTCTTACATTAATACAGACCATATTTCTTCCATGTTTGCACATCAAGCTATTATTCATTTCAGGTTTTTCCCCTGGTAATTTTTTTCTGTCATGCTGAAGAATTCATATTAATATAGTATATACTGTAGGTATGTTCTAGAAATAAGTATTTTAATTTTAACTGAGATTAAAAACTTTAGCTATTTCCACACTGGTTCAATTTTTCTGAATGAAGCAGTAGATACAGAGAAGAGGATGGATAAAATCAGGTAGCAGAGATTACTTTACAGCTAAAATATCAAATTAATCAATGAGACTTGCAATTTGTCAGGTGGAAACAGTACTGATGGTGGTGAATACAAATTACTAGGTGCTGATAGTCCAGGGAAAGTGTCACTTACAGCATCAGTAGTGATGAAAGGAATTGTATGTTGGACATTTTGCTGCCATTTCATTCTGTGGCACCAAAGTCAATGAAAAGCTGATATAGTTGGTTGTTGGCTGTTGTGGTTTAAGGTTTGGGGAAGGGGAGGGACAGGTGGAGCGGCTATTCCACTCCCCTTCCTGCCACACTCTATAAAAGGACACAGGAAATTCCGCTCGCCCCCTCCTCGCTGGAATTGCTGCTGGCTCTGGATGTCTCTGTGGCTGCTACAACTCCACGTGGCTCGGGAGGAATCCAACAAAATCCGAGGATCTTGTATACATACCTTCCCTTAATACCTCTGTATCTTTCCCTTCCTTTGATATCCCTTTTGTTACTCCCTGTTAAAAGTTGTAATCTTAATTTTCCAACTTTGTGTGAGGCCTTTCTTCCTCCCCTGGGAGGGAAGAGGGGAGGGGGAAGAGGGGTGAAACAAATTCTGCTCCGTGGGGGGTTGCCCTGAGCCTTAAACGGAGACATTGGCTCAGGATAATATCCATCTGGAGCACTCTGACTAACACTGTTTTCTACCTGGGATATACTCCAAGTTCAATTTAACAAGAAAGACTTCTCAGCACACTTGGTAGAGCTACCTCTTCCACCTTCCATGATCAATTTGCCTCTTGTGCACTCTACACTGTTTTTCTTCCTGTATATTTTGGACTGTTAATACACATTCATTCCTCAAAAATGACACATGATTCTAATGTAAATATTTCTGACGTTTTTTCTAAATTATATCTATATCTGTAAGAGCTCTGCCACTAATTTAATGCTGTAATCACCATTCTTGGTCCTCTTCTCACCATATATTTAATATAAATTGGCAACAATTAAAGGCTTAAATATCCAGTATTGTAAAAACAGGTGCTGTAGTATCTCAGTGTCTGTCCCTCAATGTGCACTGCAATGTGCAGGATGCCAAAGTTTCCCAAATTACCTCCAAATGACGTCTAAGGCAGCCTCCATGATAAGCAGTGGATATATCTAGAGCCAGGTAATAAAAAGCACTGTGTTGGTAGAAAGTCTCAGATTCCTCCTTTCTTGGTCCCTTTTTCTTTTGATATGCCCTGTTGAGGAGGCTGGAGGAAGACTTTCCAAAGCCACTACAAGTGAACAAGGGGTATAAGTGCCATAATAACTGGACATTATGTAGAGAGGGAAAAAAAGCCAGGGTTCCCTGTGGATGCTGTGTGTAATATCTACCCTGATCCAGGGTTTAGACACTCTCTTTCACTCCACAGTCTTTCTTGAAGAGAAACCAGAGGTGCAGTTTATGGCAAACTCATGGAAACAGAATTTCTGAACTGTAAATTACTATTAACTTCTTTCCCATCTTCACAAAGGACAGAGTTTTCTTACTCTTATCTCTTACACCACTGTGATATTACTTCTCAGACCAGTGCCCTGTCTCTTTATAATATGAAGCTACATCTTTATTTATTACATTCATGGTGAAATTTCTAATGCAGTCAAAGAGATATCCCAGTTCATTTCCCAGTAAAGTTTTACTCCCAGGATAGTTAAATCCACTCACAAGACTTGTAGGTACCACCTTTCACACCTCTCCAGTGGATAGCCTATCTGCTCTTATAGCAGAGGTGATCTTCATCCATCCTACTGTATTGGTCAAGGACCAAAAATAAACCTGAATCCTACAATATTAAAAATTTGTTTTATGAAAAAGATCACGTGAACAATTCTTGTTTCTTGCTAGTAAGTACGAGATCATTTCCTTCTTCAAAAACTAATCACACTAATGTAAAACATCAAGAGTCTTTGGAGCTGAAACTTTGAGCCAGGATCTCCCTTGCCTTCCCTTTGTACTCAGAAAATTCCTCTACTTATCTTCCTGGTTTTCTTTGTTGGCCCAGCTTCCTCTGAGGAATGTTTGATAGAAAAAAGAGAAAAAATATTTTTCTGTGTGTAACATATTTTTCATGTCAAGACATGGTCTGAAATACAACAGTTCTGCTCTAAGTCATATTATTGTAAATTGGCAGCACTCTGGTTAACTAACATGTTTATTCTGACTTTATGCTGCAGCTTTCAAAATTACAATTCAACAAAAGAATACTCTTTTTAAAATTGTAAATATGCACTCAAATATTTAAATTTAACCTATATTGGTCTTACAAGTGTTATTTTCCTTTTCTTTTGCACTTATATTCACATGTGAGGCAAAGTATTAATTGACAATACTACTGTGTAGGTATTTCATATGCTAATATAAGGAAAGGTAAAGCAACTTTTCAAAAAGAATGAAACCTTGACAAAGATTTTAGTTACACAGGTTTCGCTAGGCTTCCTACAGTTTTCTTCTTCAGTAGGAATCAACCTCATAAGGAGGTCTGTAAAGCTTTGGCAATGCGATGAGAGCACAGCTGAATTCAAAACATGATAAATCAGGAAGGCTCTCATTGCAGTGCTTATTATAGCCACATCAAGAATGTCTGAACAACTGAAAAATTGAATCAAGTCTCTGTGCATCTGAGGGGAAAAAACTATCCAACGAAGCCCATAAAGACTAACTACACAGACCAGCATCATATTCTGCTGTCAGAATACTTTTTTGGCTTCATAAAAAATCAAATATTTATTCTTTCTTGGAAAATGCCATGTCACAAAAGGGTGATGTTATATGAAGAAAAAACAGTTAATAATTGGACTTTGTGATACAGAAATCAGGTACAGGAAGAAAGGAGTCATCACAGAACCATGGAATAGTTTGAGTTAGAAGGGCCTCAAAGATCATTTAGTTCCAGCTCCCCTACCATGGCAGGGACACTTTTTACTAACCCAGGTTGCTCAAAGGCCCATCCAACCTGGTCTTTAGCACATCCAGTGATGGACCATCCACCCTTATCATAAAAAAAATCTTCTTCATGTCCAGTCTAAATCTACACTCATTCAGTTTAAAATTGTTACCCCTCATTCTGTCACTACATTCCCTGATAAAGAGTTCCTCCCCGTCTCTTCTGTAGGCCCCTTTTAAGATACTGGGAGGCAGCAATAAGATCGCCCTGGAGCTTTTTCTTTTCCAGGTTGAACAAGTCCAATTCTCTTAACTTGTCATCATAGGGGAGGTGTTCCAGCCCTCTTATCATCTCCCTGGCCCTCCTCTGGACCCGCTCCAGCAGGTCCATGTCTTTCTTATACTGGGAAAACCAGAGCTGGGCCCAGCACTGCAGGTGGGATCTTATGAGCATGCAACAGAGGAGTAGAATCACCTTCTTTGTCCTGCTGGTCATGCTGCTTTTGATGCAGCCCAGGATACATCCCATTGATGGCTTATATACAGTTTTTAATACACCATTAACTCCAAGTCCTTCTCTTCAGATCTGCTCTCAATTCACTCATTGCCTAGCTGTGTTTTTGCTTGGGATTGCTCCATCCAAGTGCAGGACCTTGCACTTGGCCTTGTTGAACTTCATGGCACAGGCCAACCTCTCAAGCCAGTCAAGGTACCTCTGGATGGCATCCCTTCCCTCCTGCATGTTGATTGCAGCATTCAGCTTGGTGTTGTCCACAAACTTGCTGAGGATGCACTCAATCCCACTCTCCATGTCACCAATGAAGATGTTAAACAGAACTAGCCCCAGCATCAATCCCTGAGGGACAACACTCATCACTGTTCTCCACTTGGACATCTAGCCATTGATTGCAACTCTTTGAGTGCGACCATCCAGCCAATTTCATATCCATCAATTAGCCCTTCTGTCAAATCCATTTCTCTCTAATTTAGAGAAAAAGATGTCATGTGAGACAGTGTCAAATGCTTCAGTCTTCCTGATGTAACTTTTGTCTTATAGGAGGAAATGATCTTGCAGACACCATGACCTCAGTTCCTAATTCTGGTGTACTGTTTCAGGCAAAGTTCTGTTTCAGTTTAATCAGCTTCCTAAATTAAGGAGTGAAGACTTGAGCTCTTAGTTTGCTCAGAATGAGAGCACTGATGAGTGAAGTTAAGCAAAAAGTGAAATCAAATCATATGCTCTGCTCTTCTTTCTATTTCGTACGTATTTTAAAAGCACTTATTTAAGTGGTGCTTTGTTGATAATAACAGACAAAGGTTGTCCATGTGGTATTTATACAAAATCAGGCAAGCCTAGGTTTTCAAGTGACGAGCACTCCTTATGGGAAGCCAGGTTTTCAAAAGAAATCACATTCTCATTTCAGCACCTAGTAGGGACCACTCTTCTAAAAGTGCTCAGCTCTAAGCAGCAACCATTGCAATTCCATTAGACAAATTTTCAAAGAGCTCTGTAACCTAAACATGAGCTCATCTGAACATGCAGGGTGAGATCACATCCCCCTTGAAATCAGTGATTTTGCTACTCACTACAAATGAATCAATCCCACAAAGGGATTGCATCCCTTTAACTGATTGTGGATGCTGAGGTTTTTTAATATTTCTGGCTTTGGTGCTTTTATCTGAAGGCACCCCAAAAGTTTTACGAAAGATTTGCAATATGATTCTCCATAGTAGGAAAAGAAAAAAACCTAATCTATAGTGATACTGAAGTATTTGAGCTATTAAATCAACACAGTTCTGTAGAATGTTAATGTGGCTTTTAAAAATGGATTAAGAGCCTGTCCTATTGTGTGCCAGATACTTTTCCATTCATTTAGTAAATGTTTGGTTAAAGATTTCTAGAAACATATGACTGTATGTTGAATTACAGGTTGAATTAGAAAGTCAACATCATGCATAATAATCAAGAAGCTAGCAGTGTCATCAGAGTAATGATGGACAGAAAACCTTGGTTTCCCAGAACAAAAAGGCATATTAACATTTCAGAATTACAAATGAAATCTCGAGAGTAATAGATTAAATACAGAGTACAGTTTCTTGGCAGAGAGCAAGTACCAGTATCCACACACACAAATTAAGCATGTGCCCCCCCACCTCAGAATCAAAGACTACTGATCAGTTTCCTTTAGGATTTAATTGTAAGGAATAAGAATCTAGAACAAGTTCTTCCAAACACTGATGACTTCTTGTTTATATATATCAGGAAGCTGGCATACATATGGCTGATTTTCTCTTCTTTCAACAAGTCTTAAAGGAGCTGTACTTAGCCCTGAGCCTAATTAATAAGTCAGTCTTCCCAACCCCCTGCAATATATTCAGTGGAGCAATAATCGTTTAATGTGCTAGACAACTAAACTGTTTATGTAAAGCTGTTCTGTGAGCACATAGCTGCATAGCATAGCACATAGCCAGCACCCATGGCTCCATTATAATTGATACTTATTCTAACTGCTACTTCAGTCCAGTTTCTGGAACTCTATTTTTAACCTTCCACTTGGGTATTTTAAATAAGGACTAAATTTCAGGTAAATGGCAGTCCTGATGCCCGATTACAAAAGAAATAAATCACATGTCATAACTGGAGAGGCACATGAAGCAAGTACAGCATGTACCATAGCACACTAAATTGCTTACAGCAGGACACAGCTTCAGTTTCATCAGTAAATCACTGGGGATTTCCTTCTTTCTACCAAACATAATTCGTGAATGGAAAACATTCCTAGAGTTATTTAAGTGCACTAGAACCTTATGGCTTAAGTTTCATTATTTTATTAAACAACACATCATTAATTACCTCTGGCATGTTGCTCCTATATACAGTAACTTGAGCTGTATTTCACAGACAGAAGGCAGTAAATTCTGAATCTAAGATTAAAGTACACTAATGATATCTTTTGTTATGGTTTTTCAGAGTGTACACAAGACCATTACACTGTCTGATGCTGTGTAGCATAATGTTAACAGTTTACATTTGTTTGCATCTCACTACAAACCTTCTGTTAACAAGCAAGGTCAAAAGAATTTTCTAGGGAATAAGTCCAGGATAAGAATGTTTCTTCCTAAGTTTATGGCAAATCACAGATGTTTCACACTACATAACCACTTCATATAAAGTGAATTTAAAACACATACAGTATAGTTAAGGCATTGTTTTCAAGCTCTGTAAACCACAAATATTTTGCAGCACAGTGACATCAGTATTCACATTTAAAATTTCTAAAAATAAGCAAGGAAAAAGTGATAGGAAATTACTTTAAACTGATAAAAACCTTATCAGATGGGTGTGAAAATCTTGTCAGCTGGAAATCATTGTTCAAATACATATGTAGAACTTTAGACAAGATGCCCTGGTTACTGTCTTTATTTTGAGCCCAGTCTATCAGAATTTGCTAAATGCAGCTGTTAGAGACAGACTTTATGTTTCTTAATCCTTGTTTTAGTTTAAACATTGGCACAAACTAAAGGATTATTTTGCAGTCAGTGTGCTCCACCCTAGTCTTAGATTTTCCACAAAGCCTTTCAACTTATTTCCAGGATCAGAAAACAAGACGACTAAGGAACCCAGGGTCTTCTTTGCAATTCTAGGACACATAGTTATTGAAAAGTATTGAGGTCATTGCTGTAAACTATATACCAAAAGGCACAGCAAGGTCTTCCAATTTATCTTGGGGAAGAAACATTTTGAGGCAAAATATTTTTGTTGGTGGTTTGGTTGGTTGGTTTTTATTTTCTGGATGGTTATTTGAAAGTTCCTGAGGTTCATAATTTTTAAGGAGTTGGGAAAGTTATGTGTTTTGATTACTTGTAGTAACTGGCTTTTTATATATCTCTATATCAACATAGTAATATAATTTTCAATCATGTGTTTTTATCTTGATTTTAGAGAATATAACACAACTATAGCTGAAATCAGATAGCTTAGTATTGATATACCTCATGTTATATGGAGAGATAAAACAATGAAAAATTTCATAAAGTTTTATAAACAATTTTTGACTTTTATAGAACAAGTGATTTGTCTTTGATATGATGAGGCATGATGCTACATTTCAGATGTGAGCAACAGAACTGGACATCAGTGTTTTGTAGCATCTAGCTATACACTGACTTCCAAGCTCCTTCAAACTTGATGAAAACTGTTGCACTGACTTAAGGAGTTTTTTAAGTTTATTGTGCCTTTTCCTCCTTAGGATATGCATCTGTGCCTGGCTTTAAAATAGGAGGAGAGAGATCATCTCTGGATGAGAAGTATATGATTTGAGAACTGCAACCAATCTTCTGTTTTTAAAATCCTCCAGACTGGTAAGTGATTGATTGCTTTACTGTGTCATGTCTTATTAATATAATTAATTAATCTAGTAATTCAGTTCAAATTGGCACTGTATGTTGCTGAAAGGAATAAAACAAAAAGGGCATTGTGATGAAATATTATAATCTCTCCATTGCTGTAATTCAAAAGTGAAGTGAAATTCACACTGATAAACTGTTACATGTCTCATGGTGACATGGTTACTATAGCTTTAGGCCAAAAGACACACTGCACTGTAGAGAAAAGAGTACTCCCACAGTTTTAGAAACACTAAACTATGGTGGATCATTGGACTGCCTTGACAGCACATCCTGCCTGCCTGTCATGATTATGCAGAAGTTGTGAAATTACCAGGTTGTTGAATCCATCATGGACATACACAGAAATTGCTGAATTTCTTTTCTCCTCAAGCAAATGGTCCTTTCTGAAGAGAGGAACCAAAACTTGGAGCCATATGAACTGTGATATTTCTCTCTTGATTTTTTGTGTGTCAAAGATGTACTCTTTTTCTCCTATGCAAAAAACAGAGGCTTCAGTCCCCAGATCTGGAAACATCAAAGATATGAAGAAATATAGAACAATTTTCCAGAAAAGTGTCAGACTTTCTACAGTGCTAAGCATCATCCAGAATCAGCTGAAGGGGGCATGAGAGCATCCAGATTTTTTGCTATTAAGTTGGAACTGATCATGTAGAACAAATAGGGTTCNTATCTATTGTACTTCAGTTATTTCAGTGTAAACAAAATGAGATTCTGTACCACTGCAGCAGCATTCATAAAGATTTACCAAAATTTATTGTTATTAATGAGTTAGAATTGCTGCATACCATGGCATTGCATTTTTTTTTCTTTTAAATGTTCACTTAACACTCCATATGCCTGAATGTGACAACATTTTTTTCCATAGGTTGCAAAGGGATTTATTTCCGCTGACTTGACTACACCATAGACTACAATGCAACACAGCTAAGAGGAATCGGACTCATTGTAAAATGACTTTGTTGGAGGACTGGAAGTACTCCACAATAACCCAGATCCCTTGCATGTTGATTTGCTCTGCTTACCTTCATGAAGCAAAATACTGAGCAAAAACTACATTGGATTGACAGTACAAAATTCTTGACCATCACAAAATTCTACTAATTAATTAATGAGGTCTCTAACAGTGATATAAAGAGTCATTACATTCTAATCCGGCTATTACAATGATAAATGTCTTATTGACAGCAAACAGTCATATGGTTAGAAGTAGTTAACACGTCCTATTACAAAAAGTTTAATGCATTTTATTAAAAAATAAATAAAGAATGAGAGAGATAAAAAGAGAAACAGAGAAAGAGAGAAAGAGAGAAAGGAAGGAAGGCAGGCAAGAAAGAAAGAAAAAGAAAGAAAAAAAAAGAAAGAAAGAAAAAAAAAGAAAGAAAGAAAAAAGAAAGAAAGAAAAAGAAGGAAAGAAAGGAAGGAAGGAAGGGAGGGAGGGAGAAAGAAAGGGAACAAAAAGAGAAGGTTTGGGTTTGGTTTTTTTGGGGTGTCTGGGGTTTTTTTTCCTCTAGAATACCAAATTAATCCAAAGACAAATATCTAGTNTAGAACAAATAGGGTTCGTATACCATAAGGCAACCACAGCCTTCAGATGGATGATAGTTTTGGACTCTAGGAAAAGTAGACCCCAAGACTTCGGAGCTGCCTAATATTGGAATACCCCAGAACCATGATTATGGCAACAAACATGGTCTATATTGTTTATAATTCTAGTCACTCCTGCAGAGACTGAAGCATCCACAGAACTAACATGAACTCCAGTTTCCCAGTTGTTTAGACACAGGAATCACATTTTTATTTCTGAAATACCATCTTCTGGTATTTCATGCAGTGAATCCTCTTTGGAACTTTCGAGATATGAGAGGATTTTTTTTTTTTTTTTTACGTAAAATAAGGA
>VYZX01026989.1:0-29170 GCA_013401335.1 Brachypteracias leptosomus
CGCCACTTGCGGGAGATCAACAGACAACGCGTACGTGGACTAATGTAATCCAAGCATTGCCATTTATTAGCCTGAAGCTCACTTGTTATATACCCTCCAGCGCTGACCATGCACCGGAAGCACAACTCTGATTGGTACAACAAACTCTGCCACACGCTAAACAACATGTCCTGATTGGCCAGACGCTGCTGTCCACGCGCCGCTTAGTCAGCTCTTAGTTCTGTCTTCTTCCTCCTTTTTCTTGCTGCATCACTGCTGCTGCACGTGGCTGTCCTTGGGTGACCTTGCTGGTGCCTCACGGTCGGGATTGCTCACATGTCCATTCTCATGGAGATACTGCTCCACAGGTCATCTGGACACTTTGTGTTGCTCCAGCAGTACTGAGGAACAATGGATTGTATGCATCTGTGAGGTGTGTAGTGCCTTTTATATCCATGCAGCAATGTAAAACTACAGAGTACTGATAGATCTTACTTGTATGTTCATCTAGATACAGATATACATCATTATGTATCTGTTAAGATAAGCTCTGTGTTAATGATAACTGACGTATGAGTACGTTCAGGATGTTTTGACTGGTTCTGAATGCTTTATAAGAGCAGTTTTTCCATTTTCACATGTGCAGCATCAATAATGAAACAGAAAATACACAATGGCAAAGGAACATTTCTGAAAACTTTCAAACTGTCAGACTTTACTGGACATGGTATTACATAATAACATACTACAATGTAAGCTACCAGACTTTATTGATCAAATATTACTGGACATAGCAAAGTTGTACTGCACATCTCAGGCAAATAGGCATATCTCAGTAGCTGGACCATGTCAAGTTTGCTGTTGTAAGTAAGACCTAGTCTCAGTGGGGCTGCTTCAATAGTCGTAAAGGAGAAATGTTCTTTACTGCCTAGATTGTTTGTTTAGTATCATTTCTAAAACAAGCCATAGTGGGGACAGGTAGGAAATCCATCTGACACTGAAGAGTGAGCAGTGGCTACACTCAGAAGCCTTTGGAAAAAAATGAGAGTAACTGTGTGTGTTTGTGTATTTGTCTATTAGATAAATTTTAAGCTATGGAAATACTTACGGGGGTATGAATCATTATAGCACATATACTAATGGTGTTTTCTATAGTACTTTTCATTAACATCACTGCATTCAGAATCAAATAAAAAAAATGTTAAATTAATCTTCGTAATCCAACTGATTGGTCATAATTTAGTTCTGTTGGTGGTATTTTGTGGTTTTATTTTGTATTGTTTTTCTCACCCCTAGATTTCTAGTCTCTGTTTCCATGCAGCAGCTGCACATACCAACTCACAATAATAGCAGCCCTGCCTGATTCTGAGGGAATAAAAGTACAAGTTGATTAACTAAAACAAATGACACTTTTGCATAAAGCAGGTGTTGTGGTTTAAGGTTTGGGGAAGGGGAGGGATGGGGGGAGCAGCTATTCCCCCCCTCTTCCTGCCACAATCTATAAAAGGACACAGGAAGTTCTGCTCGCCCCTTCCTCTCTGGGATTGCTGCTGGGACTGCATCTCTGTGTGGCTGGCTACAACTCCACGTGGTTCAGCAGGAATCCAACAACATCCGAGGATCAGTGTTGTATATATTTGTATATATATATTCTCTTAATACCTCTGTATATTCCCCTTCCTTTAATACCTCTTTTGTTGTTCTCTGTTAAAAGTTGTAATCTTGATTTCCAACTTTGTGTGAGGCCTTTTTCCTCCCCTGGGAGGAAAACAAATTCTGCTCCATGGGGATTGGCCTGAACCTTAAACGGAGACAGCAGGGCAGTGCTTATTGTAATTATGAGGTCATCTCTTTACTACCTGATGAAAAGAGAGTGATTACTAGGCATTTTTGTAAATGCTTACTGATCATTAATGATCTGCTAGCTATTACCATTACTCTTCTCAATGTTCACTTAAAAATAATGAGTTTGCTTAACTCATCTGGTCAGCCACAAAGTGCAAATAACAAAAGGATCATTCTTTTAAATATACAAGTGCTGGGGACTTTAATGCAATAATTGAAAAAATACCTACAGATAATGCATCTTCTACAGTGTGTGTATACATTTGTGTGGGTGTGTATACAGGGTTTTTTTTTTATTTTGATAAAAAGATTAGTTAGCTCCATATTCCTCTTCAAATAAAGTATTTCATTCAGAAAAGGTCTTGGAGAATCAAATATTTCTGTCATGTAAATTGTAGATAATCTAAGCAAAAAGTAAGTTTAACTTGACTTGCTTTAGCTTTTAGCAGAAAATATTGAAAGATTATATATCTCTTCTGTCCTTGCATTTAACCAACAACCCTGGCAGCCAGACCCACAGCAGGAGAGATCTCCCTAGGCTCTGGGCAGGGAACATGGAAGTTAAAGTCAAATACTCCGATGTTGCTAGGCTTGAATGCCAGTTTGTATTAATGGGAAAACATTTGTTTAAATGCCCCACTAAAGCTTGGAAACACCGATACTTTTAAATACAGGTGTTGGCAAGCCTATAATCAAATATTGTATTAAACCACACTGAGCTATTTTGAGGTTTTCTCAATATTTGAAACTATTAGAAATTTACACCGCCAGCAAGCAGACTTCTCTCTGTTGACTTCCATGGATTTTATACCAGGAGCTGCTCAGTTAATTTTAGGAGTCAGGTTCTTTTCATTTTAGATGATGATGGTACTTTCAACAAAAACAGAGATTTTGGAGTTAAGTAAAGTAGAAACAATTCTACCAATCAGAGCAATTTCTAGTATTTTAATCTGGTAGCAAATTTTTAAAACCACATTTGGTGATGATTGAACAACCTGTTATTAAATTCTGCTTAGTAAAGGCAGCATAAGTGATTATGTTTATTCTTTCAGACCAGAGAGTTTATTTCAGATGGACTGTGATGCAATTTGAAAGCAAGAGGCACTGCTTTAAAATTTATTGGAATTAGAACAGAATTAAATACCTTTATTAACAGAAGAAGTCAGAATTAAACACTGAATTGCTTATCTGCATATGCAAAATGTGTAGGGAGAGGTCAGAATGATTAATTTTTGTATGAATATAACTAGTGCGGAGTACTAGATGTGGAAACATTTTTAAAGTTTTGATTTTGTGATTGGTATTAGATAAGCCACAGAAAAGAATGAATAAGTGCTTAATACATGAAATACATGGAAGTAAATGCTAATGAAATTCATACACTGGAGCCTTAAATAAAACTCAACTATATTTCAGATTGGTAACTTCATTCTCACAGTTTCAATCCTCCTCATTTCTTTCCAATTGATATCTGTTCTATTTCCCTGACCTAAAACAAAATAACGTTTGTTTTTTAATTAGATGTTCTAAACAGTCAGATGAATACTGTAGATATGGGCTGATGGTTGTGACTGTTTCACCTGAGTATGCTGAAGGCCTCCAAGAGTTTCTAAGAACTTGCAAACATTTCAGCAGCTCAATTAGAATAAGAATTTATTAGTTTATAACTAGTACTGGTGAGGCATCAACCACAATTACATGCATAATCTTATATCATGGATGGTCAGAAATTCATGCAGTGGATGAAGGAGGAAGCGTGGCCCACTTCTACTCATTCAGTATTGTGCATGCTTGCCTGTTCACACACTTTCATCTGTATCTTCTCAGTCATTTTCATTCTCTCAGTACATCTGATACAACCTCAACACGTAAGACAGGGGAAGAGCTCCCAAACAGAGTGGTAACAGCTGAGTTCTGCCTGCTTCCCTCTTATGGGAGATGGTAATTTCAGTCCCTCTCTTCTGACTTGCATCTCACGATCAAACATCTCAGAAGCAACTTTTTAAAGGCTAAGGTCTAAGAACCTAGTATCTTAATGAGGATATGAAATGGAAATAATGGTGGAGAAGGACTTTAAGACTAATTTTAGTGCATTTGTGGAATTTGCTAAACCAACCATTGAATAAAATGGCCTCAGGTTTTAGAACACTGACTGTGTCTGGTAGAAAATCTCAGCTGTCTGGGAAAAATGTCACCTCTCAAAGTGAAGAGTTTTTACCTGGTTTCAATGCATAACTTCCTCCTGTTCCAGTGCTGTCCATAAGGCTCACTTCTTCCCTGCAGCCCCAGTAGATATGTTCATCTGTGCTTGTTCTGCTTCAGTTATTGTCAGAGTTTTGCCTCCAGTCTCTCATCACAGCAGTACACCTTTCATGTAGTCATGACTTTACAGGCACCAACCTTTTCATCACAAAGAACTCTAAAGATTTTTAGGTAGAGCTTTCTACCGTAATGAAGTGTATAGGAAAAATAAAGACACACAAAGATGCCATGCAATTTCTGACTGATCCCAAAGCATCTCCTCACATAGGTTTGTAAGTAATGTATGTTTAAATGATCCATAATGCCTATAAATAATGTGTCCATTTTCTCAAGAAGTTAGTAGGAATTTAATGAACTAAAACATCTGGATAAGGTAGAGTAAATTATCTGAGATCTTCTTGTACTCTTCCAGAACATCATGTTCAGCAGAACAGAAAGAATCAGAAAACTTGGAGTTTTAGTCTTCCCAGTTCACCTCAGATCACAAAGTCAGTTCTGTGAAGCTAAACCTAGCACAGTAAACACAGCCAAACTGCTTAGGCATTCATACTAGCAATTCCCAGCCATAGTAGAGCCAAAGTTAAGGGAACTGTTCTTAAGTCTTCATTTTCTACTTTTAAAACCATGAGTTATGCTTGAATCTGTATTCTGGGAGTCACCACTGTCCAGCCTTACATGATTAATTATGTGTTCCCAGTGCATTGCCAGGTGATAAAACTGAAATTCACTGAAAACTAAAATGGGGAATAGGGAGAAATAAGTTGTATTATTAACACTGTAAACACCAAGGGACACTATACAAACTGGATTATTCATTTTTATATGCAACGACATAAAAATACAATCTTTTATTTTCAGAATGTCTATCAATCAGGATGCTCAAAAATTCCAGAATATTATTGTAGTTCCTCTGGGCTATGGAGTGCAGTTTAATTTTTTACTGGACATAGACTGTACTTGTCTTACTAATTAAGAATTTACAGTTGAGAAAATAGTTTTGGGGCTTTTTAAGAGGAGAATATAAAAGGAAGTAATTGTACCTTGTGTTCCCACTCTATAATACTAAGTGGATTCTGCCTGGCTTTAATTTAGAAATTATTAATTATTATGTTCATACAAATGTATTATACTGAGTTATCTAATGTTCATCTTAATGCTATATTTTGAATCATGATGCACTGTAAGTGTAAATGGTCACACTTCTGAAGGAATAATAATATTTTCTCTCTCATTTTAAGCCAGTTAAGGAGTATAGTTTTATTTAATTCAAACCTCAGGTTGTGACTCTGAAGTATAATTTCTCTTTTCACTTGCTTGCCATTTATAGTGTGTAATTCCATGCTTCAGTTATGAAATAATTTTTTCTAAATATCTGGTTCTCAAACATATCTGAAGCTAGTTCCCATAGAAACAATTGAGAAGGAAACATGATTTTATCCTAAATGTATTTTATTTTCATTTAAGAGATACCATCAATTCTACTGATTGCTGCCCGCAGCTGGATAGATTTCATTATTGTATTCTCTGGTCTGTATCCCTGCATGTCAACTGTGGTGCTGTATCAGCAGCGCAACAGCAGTGACCACCCTGGCAGAGCATCCCAAACAGATTTACACAAAACTGAAGGCTTGCAGATAGGGATCAGTGGAAACTGGTTGATGGATAATCTTCATGCTGAGCTGACTCCCTGCAAGGTGAGGCATGTCATGCTATTAGAATAGATGTCCAAAGTTAAAACAAATGTGCACATCTTGAAATGGCTGAATTGGAAAGCATGCTCTTCTCTTTATCTGCCAAGTTAGGAGCTCAGTAGTAAGTATTCCATCCCACTGCTGACCCTGGCACAAACTGTATCTTCTCTTACCTTTCTGATCTCTTAATGGACCCTATTGCAATCCTGTTTCTCAAGTTGTCCATGACTGCAATTGTCTGTTTGTTCTTTCTACACTAAAAAACAAATTTGAGAGCCTCTTGTGAATTCATGGATTCTCATAGCTTCCAAAGATCTACCCCAGAGATGTTACTTGGAATACCACTATGTGTGCATCCCATGCACAGCCCTATAGGCATCCTATGAACACCTATAGTCTACCACCTCAGAAACACCACTTGTCTCATTAGTCTGTGCTGCTCACATGTCAAGGTTTGTTGTTTTACTACTGTGTGTTGCATATGCAAAGGTGTTCCATAACTTTCCCAATGTTGCTAAAGTTGTGACATAGATTCTGCTATAGTTTCTACAGCAGAAGAAAGTGCTGCTGCAAAAGCACCACCTGAAGAACCAGTGGTAACAGCTTCACTGCCTGCTGAACAATGATGACTAGGTACATGCCATTGTTAAGTAGCAATCAATGGTTCAAGAGAGTTTTCACAATGAATGATTATTTTCAGTATAAAAAGAGATGTCCTGAGACATCTGTATTGCTACTGACTACATGCCTGGTATCTTAGATATATTAAAGAATGGTGCCTGCATTCTCCCTTGCTAGAGGAAAATATAAAATCTCCAAAAATTGTTTCCTTCTTTTAACTCCTTAAGTAAGAATAAATTACTCATAATCAGTTAGACAACCTGTGAAGATAAATATGGGAAAAGACTTGCTTGTTAAACACATTAGCTCCTTACAGAATCATCTCCCCAATCTGCACTTCAAATAGGTTCTTATTCTTACATATTTCTGCATGATTAAATTTTTGTGGTTTTAACTGTGAAATTAAATTCACGGTCAGAGTGTTCTCTGCACCCCAGCATGTTTGATACACAACCTCAGGACAGTAATTCTTAGTCTGGTGGATTAAGTTAACCCATTTCCCCAGACTTTTCACTTTGTGTGCTAGATCATTACTTCTACAGCTCATTCTAAGCTCAAATGCATTTTCTTCATTTATCCCACTATTGATCTTGGTGTGGGTGAGTGTTAGACCACAGGTTATCTTGTTTGAGGCAGAGAAAAACTTCTAACACAGAAGAGCCACAAGTGGTTAAGCCCTACTGCGTCCTGATCCTGCAGAGCTGCACAGATGAATCTGACAACATTGCTTCAAGAGCTGCCTCAGTGACACGCAACTGATACCTGGAGACATGGGGTGCAAGACTTTACATTCACAGTAAGGCTTTCTCAAATCCTGCTCTACAGAAATACTAAATTAAGGTAAGATGTTTTGTGTCTATAAAATGCTGCAAAAATCAAGTTGTCAAAGATTATAAACTATTAAAAAATTATACAGCCAGTGTTTGTGTTCCATAGTTCACAGTGCAATATGCAGATATCTTTTTCCATCCTTGCTGAAAACTCTCAAGGAAGTACATATCCTGCTGTGGTAGGATAGCAGTTGCACTGTACTGCTGTGGATTTAGTCAAATTCTTTCTTAAAAGTATATTTGCCCTTCTCTATGCCTGTTCAAATGCTGTGTTCAAGAAGGGGATTTGATACTGCCTCTGTTGACACTAAATCAAAACTTTGTTTGGTACCAGGTGCTTCAAATTAAATAAATTTGATTTGCAGTCACTAAATCAATCTGAAAAGGCATTTGCATGAATAGAAACAAGAGACTAAGAATGTGATGCAGGAAGCCCTCCTGTGGACCTAAATAGACAGAAACAAGAAACTGTTCCAACACTCCTGCACGCGAAAATGGCTTCCTGATGAGAGTTGCACCAAGCAACTTCTCTACACAGCTTCTGACACATGAAGGGGGTCTATCTGAGTTATTGATCACTGCCTACGTTTAGCCCATATCTGGGGCTAAACCACAGCATTTGTTCTATCACCCAATGACCCATCATCAGCCAGGAAGAGGGACCAAGAAAAGGAAAGAAGACTCATAGATTGAAATGAAAATATATTTAGTGAAACAGCCAAACTAATACCAATGCCAGTATAAAGTAAACAAACTTGCACTCAGCACAGCAAATGCACAGTGGTCACAATAAACAGGAAGGCTGTCCTCAGGAAGAGGGACAGGATCAGGAGACAACCCATCTTCTTCCACAAACTTCCCCCTTTATGCTGAGCATGACATTTATGGGATGGGATACACCTGTGAGCCAACTCAGGTCATCTGCTCTGGCTGACTCCAAACTCCCAATGGCCTGCAGGCCGTGGCAGACCTATAATTCTATCCCATTGAAGCCAGGACAATCACCCAGCACAAACCTTTCATTCTGAGGTCTCTGCCCTTTCCTGAGCTGTATATGTACTTGCATTTAATAGGATAAGAGGCAAGTTTTGTGTTTGGTTAACAACAAGTAGTCCTTTCAAGCAAGCCCTTTACTGCAAAAGGAGGTCAGCTAGTTTTTAACTGCCTCTAAATAGATATCTGTACGCTATTCCATGTAAGATCTACTGGATCTCTACTTGTGCCCCTAGATGACTGGAAGTAATGCAGGCATGGTTGATATAGTGCAGAGCACAGGCTATTAGGCTCTGCTTCTTGGAAAAGGGTTACATCAGCACCAAACAAGCCAGACTCCACAGGTCTCCAGCAGTTTGATGCATGTCCAATAAGTTTCTGCTTGCTTACAAAGGGTTGCATGCATTTACCTTACATTATAATTTGAGTAGTAGTAGTCCAATAGATTTTTTCACTTCTAAATAGTTATTTGCTTATCTCTAGAAAATCCTGTTATCTACACTCACATGTCTATTTTAATAGGCTTTCTTATGAAACAAGGTAAGCAAAAAATCCCAATTTTAATAGTGAAAAGTAAAAGGGTTTTTATTTTTAAAGATACCTTTGTGTGGTGGGTAAGAAGAGGTACAGAATACATAGAAAATTGTTTTGAAGAACCTACATGGTCATTCTGAAGAATTTAAGACAGTTGTAGGAAGAAATCATGCAGTTCTTAGAAATGAAAAGGCAATTTCAGAGATTAGCTCATCTGTATTGATGATGAGTTCTGCAAGCAATGCAGCCAAGCGATTTGTTACAAAGTAAAATCTCACAGCATTGCTGACACAAAAGCAATAAGCTTTTCTGTGTAAATTTTAGCCTCCAGTAGAGAGATCAAATATTACAGATCAGCAGAATTATTTACTTGACAAATGTTTGGTGAGCAAACTAAGAACAGAAGCAGGCAGAAGAACATTACATTCCTATTATCTCATTTATAAATCAGGAATAAACTTGGAAAAAATCAATTATTATTCTGATATTCCTTTTATTTACACCAGTATAACTCTGTTAACTTCAGGGAATAGGATCCTGCTTTACAGCAGTCAGTCTCAGGGCTCTTTTCAAGTGCAGTCCAAGATGACTATGGACTTCAGCTAACATAGCTGTGTCAGTCCAAGGAGCAGTCCTAGACAGGTTTATAATAGGACATACTGTTGACAGGGTTATGCAAGCTGTTAAAGTAGTAATGAACTTCCCCTTACCAGAGCTGAGAATGGAAGTTTTACTCATACATATAATGTACAGCCTTGATGCTTTAGCAGCCCTTAGAGTACAAATGTTTTGGCTCTACGAACAGAAAGATGATTTTCATACGAACTGTATTCTACAAAGTTGGCTTGTAATATGGAAAAAGATCTTTATGTATCTAGAAATACGTTTGCAAAGCAAACCATAGAACTCTTCTCTCTGTGCAAAGAAGGTATGGAGTACCAGCATTTTAAGAGATGTGTTGTTATTGTTTCTGGATGAGCTTTTTAAAAAGTTTGGTTTGTTTTGCATCCCAGTGAAATCTCTGTATGCCTGAGTTCTTCTAAAAATACCACTACCACTGTGTCCTAGAAGGCCTAGAAAGCCTAAATGTAGTAATAAATCATATCTACTTCAAAGAGTTTTTATACTGTACTGAAAAAATAAAGTGGGTTTTGACTTCCACTGACTTTTGCAGAGAGCTAGAAGTATCATTTCTAACCTACCTAAGTTACTTGAAGATGGTTTATTTAGGAAATTACATTTCATTATAGGTTATCCTTCCATTTTGATGTTGAACAATATGTTCAAAGGGAGGATCTTTAAATATTAAAAGGGAGCTGACAGCAAGATGTTCTCTTTGAGGAGATCTTGACTTTGCAACCTGGTCCAAAAGATTGGAGTCCCTCATTCTCTGCATGCAGCAGTCCCAACTCTTACATGTTCTATTTCACATAGAAAAAGAACTGTGGGGTTTTCCTTAGCTCTATGGCATTGTATATTAGGAGTTTTAATTGGGGCTGTTCTGTAAGACCTTTGCATGACAAGGAGAGATGGAAACCTGCTGCTTGAGGGGGTTTTCAGCTGTTTTAGTAGCTACATTTGAATTAAGACTTGATTTTAAGGTGAAAGAAAATGTATTTAAAATAAGATAATTGGCATGTAATGTATGGAGGATTCTTGTTTTGTAGCAGTAGAGAAATGATTTCTCAACATTCACAACATGGAAGTGTTGTTAAAGTGTTAGAATTCACAGCAAGAGAGGAATTGGAGTTGTGACTGAGTTTCTTAAGTTAACTGTAGAAGAATGTTTGCATTTCATACATCTACCCAGCTGTTTTTTACATCTGTTTTGGGGATCCTTGAAGTAATATTTGTTTGAAAAAAGGTCTGAACTACTGGTTTTTGAGGAAATAATATCTTACCTTGAAGACACAATGTGTTGTGATGAGAAAAAAAAAATAGATCTAGTGCATGAGGCAATACCGACAGTTGCACATGGGTAAGTAAATGCACGGAACCTGTATGAAACTTAAGAATTAAAATTTGCATCTGGAAAGAAATAGTAGAAGCTACAGTATTTGTAGGTTACTCTGGTTTGTCCTCACTCTGTGGCTTACTGTTTTTACTTCTGTTCCTCTGTGGGTTGCTCCAAAGGCAGTAAAGTTAAATGCCACCTTTAACTTGGAACTGGAAATATATGGACCATCTGGCACTTGTGGTTTTTCATTTGGTGCTTAAGCTTTTTAGTCTTAAAAGTTGACAGGAAAATATAAATGACAACCTCAGCTGTCAGGTAGCATAATTTGAAAACATGTATGTTCTCTCTGCCATTGAAAGGCATGATTTTTCCTATCAAACAAACCCAGTAAATTGTGTGCAAAAGGACAAACATTTAAGAAAGAATATTTTGCTTTAATTTCAAAATTGTGGAAGATGGAAAAATTTCTTCATAATTTGGAATCCACCAGTAGCAACCACATATTATTGCTACTGTATTGTGACATTTCACATGTTATCTTTTATTCTAAAGTTTAGTTTCAGTCTTGTGAAGCGTCTCTTTGTTTTCATAGTATTGTTGTTAGACTGTCCACATATTACTCTGCTGTGTAACACCTCTCTTTTTGTGTCATTGGACCCAGCTCTGTGCCACTTAACATTTCCCTGTGAGGTATGATTTGATATCCCAGGATAATCACATTTTGTTTGCTTAAGCAACCATAACTTTTTGAGTGTACAGGGCAGAAAACTGTTTCAGTTCTTTTCATGCTTTTTGTCACACTTTTCCTCCTAGAGCTTCATAGAAGAAATCACTGTCTGTGGTTTGAGATTCTTTGGTGTTTTTTTTAATGTTCCTTCCATCTCCTTGCTGCCCCCTCAGCAGAGCAAATTCAGCTGCCTGCGTTACTGCACATTGAACTAGGCCGTGGAGCTGACATAACCTGAAAATACTTTTTCTGGCCATCTTACTTTTAACTACAGTCAGTGTCCCAACCTGGTTCTTCCTGTCGCTCAGCAAACACTTGCACAACCTGCCACCAAAACAAAAGTATTTTAAAATATTTAATTAGATTTCTTATTATTTACAATGTACAACATTCTCATACCAATCTATTTGGTAGCTCTCAAGCTGGAGATTCTCTTCAACAGTCCTTTATATGGTTGAAGATCTCCTGGCCTTGGAGTAGTGCTACGGTGAAAAAGGAATAAAAGGCAAAGATAGAACTCGCTGGTCATTATTGCTAATGCAAAAAGACTCAGGAATATATTTTCTAGGAATTCATTCAGAACCAATGCAAGTCACTGAGGTTGTTACATCCTGCTTGACATTCAAGAACTGGATGCTTCTTCCCAGAGTTCAATAAACTGGCCATATGCAGATGGAGGTGGGCTTTTTTCATCCAGAAGTGGATGGAAAGTTCCACTGAAGCCATCTACAGTTCTTCAGCAAGACCTGAAAACAAGGTCTTTGGATTGCTCCATGACATTTTCAATCTTTCTTTGAGACTGTAATCTTATTATCTTATTTTCTTACTGTTATTTCATTCACCTTATTCCTTTAGCAGTTCCACTAATTTGTGAAACTTATGCTTGTGGTTCTTGGGTACCATTTCTATTTAAAAATTAGAATTGTATGTTGCTGAAAATAAATGTTTGGAAAATCTTAAAGGAAGTTCATTGCTGAAGAATAGTCAAGTGGGAAAAACAGTCATCATGGTTTAGTCCCTTCATAGAAACATGGATTTCTCCCAGTTGCATTTTTTCTTTCTTTTGGATATCTTTATCTGAGCATTTTTCATTGCTAATAAATCTCAAAGACAAATAAAAGGGAAATTTTCTTTTGGATAGGGCTAGGATGTTAGTGAGTTTTTAAGAAAGCTGGAGGTATTTAGACAAGGCTCAGAATTACTATCCACTTGAACTACTGGAAGTTAGGGAAAGGCAGATCCATAAGTTTTGTGAGATGATGCTGAGATTGTATCTTCTGCAGGTTCTATATTTGATTGGCTTATTCATTACTTAATTCATCTATTTAATATCAGCCTGTCAAACACAGAATGTGCACTTCTAACTGTTCAGTCTGCAAATCAAAGAGCATTTCACAGCTTCCTTTAGTCTTGATCTCAGAGAAAGATTAATGCTCTTCTGAGAAAAGCATATTTAGATTTCTCCCCTTGAACTGATTGATTTTACTTGTGGTTCCAAAAGACATTTCAGGTCAATGAAAAAAAATTCAGCAAAATAAAGTTGAAAATTATTTGAAATAGTGTCTCCGTTTAAGGCTCAGGGCAAGCCCCACAGAGCAGAATTTGTTTCACCCCTCTCTCCCCCTCCGTTTTCCCTCCTGGGGGAGGAAAAAGACCTCACACAAAGTTGGAAATCAAGATTACAACTTTTAACCAGGAACAACAAAAAAAGATATTAAAGGAAGGGGAATATACAGATGTATTAAGAGAAGGTATATATACAAATATATACAACACTGATCCTCAGATGCCACTGGATTTCTCCCGAACCATGTGAGGTCGGCAGCCAGCCACTCGGAGGTGTGGTCCCAGCAGCAATCCCAGAGAGGAAGGGACAAACAGAACTTCCTGTGTCCTTTTATAGAGCATGGCAGAAAGGGGAGTGGAATAGCCTTATCACAAAGAAATGGTCTTGTCCTCCATTTTTTGCACAAGTATCTGTGATAGAATATAAACAGGGTTAACTATCTTATAGTGCTTCAGCTACTGATAACAGACCTCTGTTTCTTCTGGCACATTTCAGACCACCAGAAAGATATGGTATTACTGCCACCAGTGCTTATAAGAATGTTAAATTTTCAAGTAAAAGCTGCTGATAGTATACTTTTTAACTCAAAATCAATTCAGTATTTTGGAATACTGCTTTCAAAAATTGCACTAATTGCTCAGACTGAAATTTGATTTTTCCTGTAACTGTGATTCAGATACCAAAGACTAGCTGAAAACAATATATTCCTTAAGAAATTGATGGAGTAGGAAGTTTTTCAATAAAGTTTTTTTTTCCATGGGAAAATTTCAGGTTGCTTAGGTTGGATCCTTTACAGAAATATATCTGCTGCAACAAAACTCAACTCCAGAATATTTTGTGATTAAGTCATTTATCATGTATAAGACCTTGTTTTAACTAATTTTTGTTGTTAAACCTTCTGCCAGTTTCTGGTCTTTGCATTTTGATTCAGAATAACATGCAAAATGCCATTTTTTTATGATATCAAATGCTTGCTTTCTAGCTAGTTTTGATCAAACCTATAACTTAAGGTAAGCTTTGAAATTTAATAAATTCAATTCCACTGTGAGAAAGGGATCAGAAACATAAGAAGTACAGCAAGATAGATGTGCTTCTTTCAACTGCAGAGTCTTACTTTCTTTTTATTATGTTGATTCTGTATATTTTGGTAGGTACAAAGAATATTAAGTAGCATGTAACATCTGTTTAGTAATCATTAACTGCACTAGAAAACTGTTTCTTACAGCAGATTTTACCTTTTTTTCATGCTATTTTGTTTTTCCATTTCAAAAGCCACTTTCAATTAAACCATATTAACACATTATTAACTTTTATTTTTAACTGATTCAGGTCTTGTACTGGGTGTTCAGCATAAGCAGCCCAACTCTATCTTATTTCATTCTGCTTCAATGATTTTGTAAGTCTCCTGTCACAGACCATTTATGTTTTTATTGGCGCTTCTCTCATCAGGATTTATTTTCATACATAATTATTTAGAAAAAAATGCATGCTCCTTCTTCAGTAGGAATATTTTTTTTTAACTTATAATTCAAAGCACTAGTGGAGAAGTTCATCCTGATTTAAATAAAGTGATCAAGAATGTAATTGTCACATGGATTGAATGTATGTTCATTCACTCATTGTGTTGCTAGCTCTCTTCTTCCTCAGGCCGACGCCAAACTCAGCAACATCCCCTCAGCATACCTTAATTGTCTGTTTGCTCTTCTCCATCTCAAATAAGAAACACATCTTCATCTTTTATGCATCATCTGTTTGCTCTTCACCTTCTCGAATCAGCCAAGGGGGAACACACCACTGAGAGAGAGCTCAGCAAGCTTCCCCTAACAAGAAGCTCCTCCAATCAGCCCCAACAGGAACTCTCTTCAAACTGATCAGCTGCTTGTTTCTTCTCACAAACTGCTTGGTTTCTGGGTAATATAGCTCTAGCTTCGCCCACCACCCCAACCATGATCACCTGGGGGAAGGCGGGGCCTCATAGGTGGGCCAGGTTCTGTCTGTGGGGCCTGAAATCACTCAGGGAACAATACATACTGCTGGGTTGTGACTCATCCATAGGTCAACTCCAACTCGGGGCCCACAGCCCAGGCACCAGCACTTCAGTCATATAGCCAGATTATACCCTCTCCATTACCTGTTAATAATTCAATATCTCTGTTACAGCTGAATACCTAAGATAAACCACAGGAGAGACATAATCACCAGAATTAACAAAAATAATGGAAAATATGACTCTAGTCTTTAAACTGAGGTGCGTGAAATCTAAACAATAGGAATTACATGGTAAATTTAAAGTAGAAAACAGGAAAAAAAAAAGGACTTTCTTACTAAAAGAGAAATACATGATACCTGCATTTTGATTTTCATTTTTTGTCTTTGTATTCTTTACACTGTGAACACAAATCTCTTTTGATGACTTAAACTTTTCTTTTAAACTCTTGCCATTGATTTGTGTAATACTTACTGTCTACAGGGAGTCACTCATGTATCATGAATTGTGAATGTATTCCCTTGATGTGTAATTTGTAAAGAGATACAATATGTTGGAATTGCAAATGTCTGCAAAAGGAACAACTGGAAGAAATGTTAGTTCAGCTGTGTTCTTCCACCACTGGGCAAATCCAGAATGGAACATCAGCACAGTAAGGAGCCTTTACATATCAAATACTAGCTGGTTTCAATCAAACTTAAAACAATTACTCATATGCAAACCATGTCTGCAATATAACCTGGTTTCCTTAATTATTTAATTTGTAAAGCTGAAGGAAAAAAGGAAAACTTCAAGAATTGTCTGTAAAATTACTTTTTTTTTTTTTTTTTTGTAATGATGGTGTTACAACCATGATTGTCTACTAATAAAAGTGAGGCAAGATTTGCTGGTATTTTAAAATAAGATGCATTATCCCAAACTTGCCTTAATTGACAACCAGCAGCACAAGATAACCTCCTGTGTAACCTGCTTCGTGGAACCAGAATGAGGCTGATCCTTGAAATGTGGTACTTTGGAACTGGAAGTTATTTCTTCTCTTCTTTAGTCACAAGGACCCTTATACAAGCTTTATATGGCTGAGACCTTGCAGCCCTTTGAGATCAATGGTGGAGAAGATCCAGAAGTCCTCTACAGCTTGTGGAGGACTGCATGCTGGAGCAGTGGACTCCTCCTGAAGAAGGCCACAACTCTGAGGGAAGCTGATGCTGAAACAGTCCATTGCTGGGAGAGTTGTGGCCTGCAGAAGGGACACAAACTGGCAGGAGAAGTTTGTGGAGGACTGTCTCCCATGGGAGAGGTGCCAAGTTGCTGCAGGGGAGAACTATATTTCCCCCTGAGGAGGAAGGAGTAGCAGGAACAACATGGGATGGACTGGGGCTGACCACGATCCCCCTTCCCTGTTCCCTTGTGTTGCTGCAGGAGGTGGTAGCAGAGCTGGGCCCAGGAAGAAGGGAGGAGTGGGGGAAGGGGTTTTTAAGATCCAGTTGTATTTATCACTGCCCTACTCTGACTCAATTTGTAAATTGGTGGTGGTTTTGATTAAATTAAACTGACTTTGTTTTTGCAAGTTGAGTCTGTCTTTTGCCTGGGATCATAGTTGATGAGTGAGCCCTCCCCATCTTTTGTTTTGGTTCTCAAGCCTTTTGTTGTATTTTTTCCTCCCCATACTACTGCAGTGGGGTAGGAGTGAGTGAGTGATTGCGTGGTGCTTTGTTGCCAGCTGGATGGGCTTAAACCATGACAACTAAGCTACAGCATAATGCTACTAGTATGCTATCACATATACCCTACACAGGCATATGATAGTGGAATTTTCCTAGTTTCTCAGTAGCTTTATCAAGAATGTATTTTTCACACACAGATGTAACAATTTTGCATGAGAGATACTAGTGCACAGTGTTAATCCACTGCTGCAATTTATTTTCTTCTATCATGACATACATTGAAACTGCACAGAGACAGGACTTTCTTGATATGTAGGGGGCTATCATCACATTTCTGCACTAGAATGGAGGAGTCCATGAATCATAATTGCTTTGAAAGCAAATATTGATCTTTTCCAATTTCACTAGAGAAAATTGTTCTAATTTAAAAACAGGGGCAGCACTAAAGCTAGGGGATGATAGCACAGGCAAGTGTTTCATTACTATCAAGGATACAAGAACTGAATCCGTAATTTCTCAGTATCCTCTGGTTTGTTGCATTTATGTCCCAGCATGCCCTTGAATCTCCTGGTTTTGTATAAGAATACCATGGTAAAATACGCATCTTCCTCTAGTGCAAAAACATCAAGTATCAGCCCATAGATGCAAGGAGCAGCCTTGGTATTTGCTCTTTAGCCTAATAGAAATGTTAGTGTCAAAGAAAATGAAGACTAGACGGTTAAAAGACTGATCTGCATTATTGCTAAAACAAAGATTATACTAGAACAAGAAATATAATGTGGTTAGCAAACAGAAACCATAATTTGGGCAGAAGGAAGGTACTTAGCATATTTTTTACTTGTACAAAATGAGTACAAAACACTGAGGAATCATGTTATTTGGCTCAAAACTTGTCAGTGTGTAGCCTGAAAAGCAGAGTCTGTCGTACAGTTCCAGAAAATGAAAAGAATCACTTATCCAACCCCTCACCTGCCCTGCTAAAAAAAATTTAAAAAAAAAAAAAAAAAAAAAAAAAAAAATAAAAGGGACATAGTACACGATATCTCAGAATCCTTTTTCTATTCGAAAAATTGATTCATTCAATTCCATAATGTCACCTACCACCAGTGCAAAGCAGAAAATGAGTACAAGAGGTCCAGGTCTTAGAGCTCATGAAGGTGATGAAAAGCTTTATTTTCTATCCTGATTGCACATAACTTATGTGGAATTGCTGGTTAAATTCCTTCAGAACTGGTCCTTAATATTTAAATTTCTGCTACTTCAACACTGATTAAAGACAGAGAAGAGATCCTCTGAAAGTCTTAGGACCAATCCATACAAGTGAGGGAGCAAACATTTATTATTCAGCTCAGTAGCCTTGTGCTTACCTAATCTATAGCTTGTGTTTCAAGAGGATAGTTAAGTCTGACCAAAATGCTGTAAAAATAAGACCTAAGGATTTGCAAGCACTTTGCAGCAAAAATATACTTTAATTTCCATTCAGCCATTCTCTGACATATTCTTTGAGTTTTGAGGGAAAAAGTAAAAGATAATGACCTGTACAGAGAACAAGAGACCAATGGAAAAGTTTCTTTTGCTACAAAATACATTTAATATATTTTTCCGGCTCCCAGACTTCTTCAATATGCATAACCATTTGAAATCGCTCATTTTCTTGATGTTACAACAGTGACAATTAAAAATCAACAGTGGGAGATATTCTGATACAGTAAATTTATCCTCTTATGATTTGTCTTCTTAACACATACTGAGGAAAATGACATTTTGTTCAGTTATTTTTTATTACATAAGGTAATTAAAGATGGGTAATCTGGAAAACTAATTTGATGTTTGTGGCATTATCTTCCAGAAAGCAAAGCAGGAAGTAGTTTCATTATAGATATAAAATGCACAAATCAGTAAAAAATATTGAGGTTTTACAAGTTTATAGCTGATCTTCTCCAAAGTGTCACATCTGAACTTCAGTGTCTTTTTTTTATACTGTATTAACATTTGCTTGGGTGTTTTTGGTGAGGGAGGAGTCAGATAACACTTAGAGCAGCTCTGAAAATAAACCCTGTGTGGAGGCTGGCATTTAGTCACAGTCCATCCCTGCCATCCTTTCCTTGGACCAGCAGCACCACTGAGGCAGGGAAAACAACTTCCTTTGCTTGAGGATTGACTTATGCCTTGGTTAGGCATACTCTTCACCTAGTAGAAACCTGGCTGGATGACCAAACCCAAAGAATGGTGGTGAAAGGAGTTAAATCCAGTTGGTGGCTGGTCACAAGTGATGCTCTCCTGTGCTTAGAACTGTGGCCATTTCAGTTTCATATCTTTATCAATGATCTGGATGAGGAGATGGAGTGAACCCTCTGTATGTCTACAGATGACAGCAAGTTGTGTGGGAGTGTCGATCTGCTTGAGGGTAGGAAGGCTTTACAGAAGGATCTGGACAGGCTTGATTGATGGACCAAGGCCAGTGGCATGAGATTCAACAAGGCCAAGCACTAGGTCCTGCACTTGGGTCACAAAAAACTCATGCGCCAATAGAGACAGCATGGAATTGGTGTTCATCCACAGCCGGCTGAATATAAGCCAGCAGTGAGCACAGGTATCCCATAAGGCGAGCAGCATCCTGGCTTGTATCAGTAGTGTAGCTAGCACAGGACCAGGAAAGTGATTGTCCCCCTGTACTCGGCACTGGTGAGGCTGCACCTTGAATACTGTCTTCAGTTTCAGTCCCCTCACTAGAAGAAGAAGGACATTGAAGGGCTGGAGCGAGTCCAAAAAAGCGCAATGAAGTCATTGGGAAGCCTACAGCACCAGTCTTACAAGAAGCAACAAAGGGAACTAGGGTGGTTTAGCCTAGACAAAAAGAGGAGAGACGATATCATTCCCTAAAACTGAGAATAGGTTGAAGTGAGGTAAGGGAAAGTATTCTCTACCAGATAACACAGAACAAAAGGAAATAGCCTCAAGTTGCACCAGGGGAAGATTAAATTAGGTATTAGAAAAGATTGCTGCATCAAAAGCCTTGCCAAGACAAAGAGATCAGGTGCTGAAAGGGGTAGTTTGAGCAGTGACCTGACTGGGTTAATGCTTAAACAGCGATGCCAGGCATAAGACGAGAGATCGGGAGATGGAGTGAGCAGTGGTGTTGTGGTACAGGACCAGGGAAGTGATCGTTCCCCCATACTCGGCACTGGTGCGGCTGCACGTGGAACACTGTGCTTGGTTTGGGGCCCCTGACTACGAGAATGATATTGAGGTGCTGGAGAGTGTCCAAAGAAGGGCAACGAGGCTGGCAAGGGTTCTAGAGCACCAGTCTTACAAGGCGCGACTGAGGGAACTGGGCTTGTTTAGCCTGTGGAAGACGAGGCTGAGCGGGGACCTTACTGCTCTCTGCCTGAAAGGAGGTTGTAGGGAGGTGGGGATCAGTGTGTTCTCCCACAAAACAAGCAATAGCTCAAGAGGAAACAGCTGGAAGTTGCACCAGGGGAGGTTTACGTTGGATAAAAGGGTAAATGTATTCACCAAAAGGGTAGTGGAGTGCTGGAACAGACTGCCCAGGCAAGTGGTGGAGTTATGGAGATTTTAAGTACCACCATGTCCGGAGGGATTCAAAAGGTATAGAGATGTGGTGTTGAGGCGTGGTAAACCACGGTGACCTGACAGTGCTGGGTTAGTGGTTGGACTTGATGCTGTAAACATCTCTTCTAACCAAAACAATTCTGATTCTGTGGGTTGCAGAGTCACCGAGCGACGGACAGTGATGTTACCTAGTGACGGACGGTGATGTCACCTAGCGACAGATTCTGACCAGGTGTCCCTCGCTGCTTATCTAGGGGTGCCAAGCCTCACCCAGCCAGTTCGCACCTGCACTCCAGCTGAGTGAGTTTGCAAGGCTTGGAGTGCGGAGCAAGGCCTTTGGTGCTGGTGGTGGTGATCGTGCTTGGGAAGGCGCTTGTTGTAGCTCCCGGTCCCCGACCCCGGAGCCAGTGGAGGATTTTCCCTGGCCCTGCCAGGTTCAGGCAGCCGAGGCAGCCAGGAGGTGTGCTCGCAGCAGCAGAGGTGAGCTGAAGGGGAGACCTCCCTCTGGGGTGCTGGGAGGGAGGGCTTCCTTCTTAAGGGGCCTGGACAAGTCTTCCCGCCCTCCCCAGGCCAGCTAATGATCGTGGGCCTCTCTTGCTTTCCAGCATCACGCTCGCTGCTGCAGCCCCAGGGAGAGGGAGCATCTTGATATCCCCAGCTCCCCCCAGCCCACTACAGCACGTGGAGAGCATGGCCACGGACCTGGAGGACCGCTGCCCAATTTGCTTGGACAGCTGGGAGGAGGCCAGCTACTTGATGCCATGCCTCCACCAATTCTGCTACCCATGCATCCTGCGGTGGACGCAGAGCAAGCCTGAGTGTCCCCTCTGCAAAAGGAGGATCCGCTCCATCGTGCACTCGGTGCAGGAGGATGGCCGCTTTGAGGAGCACATCATCACACCACCGGCGGCGTCAGAGGTCATCGGCAGCCAGGCAGCACGAGCTCCTGGACGCCCAGCTGCCCACGGCCCTGCAGCAACACCAGCACGGCCTGTCGGGATGGTGCCCAGGGCTCATCTGGGCGGCCTCCGGCCCAGCACCTGGGCATCCCTCTTCCAAGGGCACCCATGTCTCCTCCAGCCCCTTCAGACCTACCTGCGCCAGGAGCTGAGAGTGCTCTTTGGCCATCGGCGTTCACGGGCAGACCTAGTGGAGGACCTTGCCATGCCCCTCCTCGTCCTCTTTGGGCTGGATGAAGAGATGCTGGTCCAGCTGCTGCAGGCCTCCCTTGAAAACCACACGGCAGCATTTGTGCACCAGCTGATTGATGTCGCTGTGCAACAGTGCGGCGGAGAGGCCCGCCGTCTGCTGGGCCTGGAGGACGACGCTGCTGCCGGGGGGCGGGAGGGCAGCCCTGTGACTGCCCCCAGCCCTGCCGCCTCCCGATGAGGATCTCCCTCACCAGGCCCGACTCGCTGCAGCAGCCCCGCAGGAACCAATGTGGAGGACTGCCCCAGCACCTCAGCAGCTGCCTGCCAGGGAGGTCCCGGCAGCCCTCCCTCTGTCCCCGTTCCTATCCCCGGGGAGCAAGAGGAGCCCCGGGACAGGCCCACGGAGGCCATGCCATGGCCATCTACTTCCAGCCAGGGCAGGGAACGCTCCCCGGGGGGGCCATGGCAACCCCCAAAGAGGAGGGTCGGCAGCCCCGAGGCCTCTTCTCCAGCCAAGAAGAAGCCACCCCGCCAGAAGCACTAGAAGACTGGCCCAGGTGCTGCCAAAACCAGGGCTGGGCCAGCAGCTGGGGCACACACGGGCCCTCAAGGGCTCCTGGCCCCCTCAGTCTAGTAGTGTGCCTAACAGTGCAGGTGGTGGTGTTCCTCTCACTCACTGCCCTGTGACCCCTCTGCAACCAAGCTGGCCACACAAGATGAGGGCATGGACCAAAGGTGGCTGATGTGTTTGCCACTAAGAGCTAGTGCCGGGCCCCAAAGGAAGATCCAGGTTCCAACAGCACCAACAACTTCAGAAGGAAACTCTGTGTGCTCCTCCACAGCTCAATTGTTCCATGTTCCCCCTCAGAAAAGGGCCAGGCTGTGTTGCAGGCCTCTGCCTCAGAAGGACCTCTTTTCCCTGAACCAAGCACTGTGATGCCTGGCTCTCTGCTTTCCAGTGCCTCTGGCCACAGAGACGAGGATCTCAGCACCTGGCCCTTCATTCTTTAGGGCCTCTTTGTCCTCATCTGGGTGCTTGCCAGTGCAGTAACCAGAGTCCATGTCGACCAAGGCATAGCACAGCCCCTGGGGCTCTCCTCAGGACACAGAAGCCCTGCAGGGGCAGAGTGCCTGTCTCCACGGTGAACAGATAAGGGTGAGGAGGCCCAGAAGAGCACAGGATCAGGCCTCATAGCACCCTGCTGTCAGGAAAGGGGCCCTGTCAGGCCATTTTGCCCAAATCACAGTAGAAAGGCTCTCGACAGGCAGGGGCCAGGCCCCATGGCACTAAAAGGAGTGGAAAGAGGCCTTTGAAAACCGCTGAATCAGGCCCCATGGGATATGAATCAAAGCTTAGAAGCCCTCTAGGAGCATAGAGCAACATGGTGTTGGAGTCAGTGGAAAGAGCAAAGCTCTAGCACCAGGACCCATGGTGGTACTCAAATGAGGGCAATGTTCCCTGTAAGAGCAGAGGCTCAAGTGCCATGGTGCTCTGCAGTGTGGAAGAGGCCTTGCAAGAGCCAAGGACCAAGTGCCATAGCGGTTGAATGAGGTGAAAAAGGTAAAGCTGGAAGTCCAGAAAATCCAACTAACTGGAGCTCAAATCAGCACCAAGAGGACCTACAAGTCCAAAGTGCCAAGATTCATGGCACTTCAGTGCAGAGAAAGAAGCCTTCCAGTACCAGCGGGCCAGGCCTAACAGTGCCTAAATCAAGCACCTAGTTCCTGTGGCCTTGGCCTCCTGCATCAGCACTGCCCTGCTATGGGGGCTACTAGGTTGCAGCAAAAGAAAACACCAGCAGGCCTTTGTCTCTCTTCTTTTTTTATTGCAACCTTTCTGCCCTGCTCTGCCTTACTCTGCCCAGCACTAGTTGCTCCAGACTAGTTGTCTCCTTCTGGGAGGTGGGGGGAAAGTGGACAGACTCTGACAGCCTGCCTCCATTGTTTCTCTTCTTTGCCATGCAGCAGTTATTAAGAGCCAGCGGCTGCTGCTTACTCTGCCTGCCAAAAGCCAGGCCTCACTGCCTTAGAGCTGCGTCAGGGCCAGGCTCCTGATGAGCTCTGCTGCGCTGCCAGCTCCTCGCCACTCCCCTCAACACGACAAACAAGGGGAAGGGAAATGTAGATGCAGATGCGTGGAGGAACAGCTCATCTGCTAGGGCTGGTGTGGCTTTCCTCATCACCTTCACGCTTTGGCAAAGTGCCATGGTGCCTGGCCCTGTGCTCTTCTAAAAATGAACTTAGTCAGGACAGAGTTGATACTAGAAGGCAGATGCTGGAAGGCTGTAAAAAATTCAAACTCATGACACAGTCTTCTTTGCTGTGGCATATAGCCCCTTGTTGCTTGATTCAGATGTTCAGGAATAACTTGGATTCAGAGGATCTGGTAAACAGAATGCTTAGGTATTGTAGGAGTATTTTATATCCATAAAAACAGCAGTGGGGAGAGGAGGCAGGGGAACTGGAACTGAATTCTATTAAATGAAAGTATCTTTGAAATGTCTCTGTCTCTGTGATTTTTTGAAAAGTCTGTCTTAAAGGCATCACTTCCGGAAGTGTTGTCAAGCTCACTTGCAGCAGTGTTGTTCAAAGTCTCAAATGATCAGGTGTCACAGGATTTAGGGTCAGATGTACCCCAAATGTATTGTAACAAGGATGTCTATAATTCTGTAGAAATTTGATGACTTCATTAACATTCTCAAGGCTCATATAATTTTGACACATTACAGCATTTTTTTATATCATCTTTACACCTCATTATAACCAATAAATGAATGTTGACACATTGACATTTATGAGAGGCAGTCAAATGCCCCCTCAAAATCATAGGTCTTCTTGATGACCTGTAACAACTTGACTAAAATAAACCCCAGAGAAAACAAAATTTATTATTATGTTTTCATCTATGATTTCCTCTAAAGAAGCAATGCACTGACAGTCTCTTCCAGTGTCAAATGGTATTGCTTCTGCTTCTTGGTACAGAAATTGAAATAAAGGAATAAGTAATGTTTAACACAATTTAATGCATATTAATCTAAAATTAATTCCGTCTTTTTTTCAGATACGTTTTGTAATAATAAACTTAGGCTGTCTGTATTTGTACAGGAAAAAAATGCTTTTTCAATCCCTGAAAAATGTACAACTATCTGATACTGCATGATTGGACTAATATAAATGACATGGACATAACATAGCTCCAGTTCTGTGATATTTGAGCAGTAGGGTTGCTGTGGCTCTAGGCAATTTTAATAACTTCACTGGGTTTTCATAGGGCCATTCATATAGTCACTCATGTGGAAAAGCAATATGAAATCTGACAGGCAAGAGCTGTTTATACGGGTCTACAATTATTTTAAATCCATTGATTTCAGCAGAGTTACTCTTGATTTATACTAGTTTAAGTTAGTGAAGAATCAGTCTTCATAAATTTGCTGCAAGTGTACATGTTTTCAAGAAGTTCAATAAATCTCTGTTATTGCAGAAACATAAGAGAGTCACTAGGATCATATGAGTAAGCCAGATCTTTTTACCAACTGGGGAGAAAATTGAAATGTACCATCTTAATTTTTTAATTACTTCTTTGGATGAAGCAATCAAATTATATGAACCTGACTCGATGTCTGTAATATACAATTATTTCTAATTAAGTAGCTGTCTTGTTTTAAACATTTATTGGAAAATGCATCAAAAACTTTATGTGATATTCACTGAAAAATAATCTGTCTGAAGCACCATTACCAAAAAAATTAAACACAATGCCATGTGATAAAATAAATCCTCTCTAATCTGAAAGATGATAGGAAGTCAATTATATAATGAAAGCTGATACCTCTTGCCTCTCATCAAGAAGACCTCTTATTTCATTATGCAATTGAATCTGAACTCCTATTAATTTAGTTAAAAAACATATGCCTTCATTACATCAGTACTGTTTACCCACACTGTGGTTTTTAAGTATTTCACAAATTTTTATGTAGTTGAGGAAACTGAAGTTTTTCATGGCTTAAAGGAGATTGTGAAACTATCTACATGGTGGTGTTGTGAGGTTCAACCATCATCATTTTATGCTGCCATCAATTGCCTGATCACACAGGCCAACACTGAACTCAGCAACATCCCCTCAGAAGTCTTCTTTCAAACAATTCTGCCATAGGTTCCTGTGGGCCCAGCTCCTCCGCTGCCCACTGTGGTGCCAGCATTGCCTGCTGGACACAACAGACAGAGATGGTTCCCTCAGTAGTCCTTCACATTGAAGGACACCACCAAAAGCTCAACAAGATGCAACCAGCCCCAGCAGAAGCCACATCCAACAGAAAGCTCCTCTGTTTGATCAGCTCCTGGTTAGTACAGCCCTGGCCTCACCCACTACCCCAGCCACAACCACCTGAGTGACGGCAGAACCACAGAAACACAGGTGGACCAAGTTCTCCCTCTGGAACCTGAAGCCAATAGGGAAAACAAAGCATTCTACTAGGTTGTGGCTCATCCACAGGTCAACTCCAACTCAGGGCCCACAACTCATGCCCCAGCACTTCAGGTGGTCAGCATCTTTTGGCAAGTTCTCATAGGTTTGCATTTCCTCTAAGGATACACACACACTGTAAAACCCCTGCATACTGCCAGTGTAGCTAGAATGACAACCAATCAGCAGCTCCTTCTGAGAGCTCCTTCAGCTCATTCCTGTCTGAATGACAACCAATCAGCAGTCCAATAGACATTGTCACTCAGCAACAGGATGCCATCACTTCCCAATGTGCTTGGACCTGAACTGGACACCAGATAAGCTAGGTCTTTTCCATTTTTTTCTAACACTACTCTGTCATCACCCTTTAAATGTGGTCCATCACCAGCATTGAGTCTGAACTGGTGAGATGTCATCATTTTCCTCCTGACAGGCTTGTATACTGCAGATTTCCATCCCAGGCAAGGTGGCATCGGCTCCTTGGTGAACCCTAAACAATCGCACTTGCCAGTATGAAAGAGGGCATGAACTGCTTGAGTGATGTGGTGGTTTAGACCATGCTGGGACCTGAGCACCACATGGCCCTCACCTGCTGCCCTCCTGCCCCTAGATGGGAAGGGGAGAAGGAGGAAAATGCAAACACCATGGGTTGAGATAAGGAGAATTTAATACAACACTGCAAAAGGAACAGTCAGAACAATAGTAACAACAGTGGTGAGACACTGTTGGCATTGTGGGCATGGTCAGTATGGTATTGAATAACCTATTGGCTAGTTTGGTTGTCTATCCCAGCTATGGCTCCCTCCTAACTTCTGGTGAAAATTAACCCTATCCTAGCCAAACCAGGACAAGTGGCCCCCAAACTTTTTCAAAATCTGGTGATGAACAGGTGCAGGGTTTTGATGGGTCTTCTCATAGACCTTTTGAGTAAGGAACAATGTGGGCCAGAAACGGAGCCTCCCTAGGCAGTCAAGAGGCACACCTCCAAGCCTGGTGAGCTAAGCACATTGTTCTAACAGCACAGTAAGAGGTCCAGGCAAGGGCATAGTAGCCTCCTTAAACAAGGAGGTCTTGAAGATATTGTGCAACCAAATTATATTGCTTATGCATAGGTAAGAGGCCATGCATGTGAACTCTTTCAGTCCCTCAGCTGTCCATTGTGATCTCTCCATCATGCTAGATAGCATCTGCTTTCTTATCTGGTAGGAAGTCTCATGCCTCAAGTTTTGATATTCAAGCCAGAGGACAAAGATTATCATGAACCTTGTAATCTCTGGGTATTTCTCCAGTAGAAGATGGAGCTACAGGACATGTACTGCCTCCTAGATGCTCAAAATTTTCTTAATATTGCAAAGAAAGATCATCATGACTTACACAAGACCATGGAAAAATTCATCCAGAGGGAGGATGATTAAGCAGAACTAATTTATTCAGTAACAAATGCTCCAGAGTAGTCACAAGCACTGGGAAGCATCATGTCAACAGAGCCTTTTGGCTGACGGAAAACACTGGTAAAAGAAATAGCTGGAAAAGCTAACAGGAAATGGAAATGAGCCTGCAAGCAATTTTCACAGTCTAACCAAAGGTATCTGAACCATACTGGCTCTGGTCAAGGCACAGACCAGTCTGTCATCACAACCTCCCTTGCTTTGACACTGAAGATATCTGTCTTGTCTTCTAAAAGACCTGAATCAAAGGAAATTTGGAAAACAAAAGACCTTCTCAGTGTGGGCCTGACAGGGCAGACAAAGGAGACAGCTGAGGCTCCAATGCTCTCCTTCAGGTATTTTGTTTTCATCTTTTTGGTTTTTGTCTTTTGTGTAGTGGGAATGTGGGAATACACTGATAACTTTACATACAGCTTATGATAATGGAAATATTTAACAAGTTTGTGGGCAAATACCCTCAAGTCTGAATATGTACTCTGCAACTGTGTGGAGAAAATGTTCTCATTTTAGATCACAGCTGAAATGCAAACAGTTATTGTTGCTGCAGGGAACCCTTTCTTAGTTACTTGAAAAGTCAAAAGCAGAATGTACTTGTAGCTTTAGCTTTTCTTAATAACATACCAAAGATGCTTGAGGTTGATATAGTGTCAAAGGTCTCTGAATAGATGTCCAAGCACAGCAAAAAAGTATCTGCTGTTGCTTAGAAGGTCTTTCTTAGGCAAACCCCAGCTCTACATCAGTTGCTTACCTTGTTATTGCAGTCTCTGCAGCATTTCCCTTTGTTATAAGCTGAACTACTTTTCATAAGCTACTTTGATTAGAAACAGTGCTTTGCCCACCTATGTGGTCATACTGTCAAGAGCATCCCTTCCATTTGCTGACAGAGGCAAATGCCACGCTTTGCAGCCTGCCTATGTGCAGATCACGCCTGGTCCCACATGGTCTCTAACAAGACAGAGACCATACTTCCCCATTATAATGTTAGAAAGGAAGGAAGGAGAATACTAGGATGTGAGGTCTGAGGTAAAGGGAAGGTACAGCCTGGCCTTGGGGTCATATAGGGCATGGTAACAGGGAAGCTTTGGACGAATCTTCAAACTTGAGCAAAGTAACCAAGAATCTCAAACCATGGCAAAGGTAGAGTAGGTAGCAGTCTCAGCCTTAGGACTGCCTGTAGGTGCTGCCTAGCATGCTGAGACTGCTCTAAGGGACATTTTGATCTAAATGCTCACCAGAAGCTCTGTTTCTCCAGCCAATACTCATATAGCAAATGTCTCAAGTTCTGCTTAGAAAAAAAAAAAAAAAGGGAAGTGTCTTAAAATTCATAGAATCATAGAATGGTTTGAGTTGGAAGGGACCTCAGAAATCATCTAGTTCCAACCCATCCTTCCTGGGCAGGGACACCTTTCGCTAGACAAGCTTGCTCAAAGCCTCATCAAACCTAGTCTTGAACACATCCAGTGTTGGAGTATCTAAAACCTGTTCCAGTGATTCACCACACAGACTGAAAACCTGCTAACTGTAATTTCTAATCCTAGTTTCTAATTTAGATCTACCCTCTTCCAGTTTTAACCCATTACCCCTTGTCCTGTCACTGCAAGCCCTCATTAAAAGTCTCTCCCTGGATTTCCAGTAGGCTTCCTTCAGATTCTGGAAGGATGCAATGAGGTCTCCCTGGAGTCTTTTCTCCTCCAGGCTGAACAACCCCTACTCTCTCAACCTGTCCTCATAGGAGATGTGTTCTAGCCCACTGATAATATTCATGGCCTTCCTCTGGACCCCCTCCAACAGGTCTAGGTCCCTCTTGTATTGGGTGCTCCAGAGATGTATACAAGTACTCCAGGTGNATGTATACAAGTACTCCAGGTGTGGTCTCATG
>VYZX01026990.1:1753-21532 GCA_013401335.1 Brachypteracias leptosomus
CTCTAAATATTTTGACACAGCACATAATGAAAGACACATCTCTCCACTCTGAAAATAGCTCTAGGTGCCATGCACTAAACTATAATGACAACCAAAACAAAGCCAAGCTGTTCTAGAAAATAACTGTTCTGAAAACTGCCCAAAATACCTAGTTTCAATTTTCACAATTCATGATGAGCTTTTAATTTACTTCCCTCTCATTCACTTCTGTTTCATAGTCACATGATTAAAGTTAGCTGACCCCTGTTATTTGACTTAGAAATAAACATTGTTCTACAGACCACCCTGGGATCCTTCTAAATTGTTTATTTGTATGGTTAAACTGATTATACATTTCCTACTATTCTTTAAAACCTATTTTATTAGTGTCCAAAGTGTAAGGTATATAACAGGGAATAAGAGTTGTTATCAAGTATCAAAGAACTCCTTGAACAGTGGAGATACAAACATAACCACTGGGAAGTGAGACAGGAAGAAATCAACATCTTAAGCAATAGAACGGTCATATTTTACCTAAACATAAAAAACAACCCAAAAGCATGCAGAGTTATCACTTCGTAAATCTTACAATGTCCCACCTCCTTACTTAAGTTCCAATTTCACTGCAGAAAAGTATTTTAAAATGTTACCCAAAATTAATTCTTGTAAAAGTCTCTGTTAAAACCAGGTACTTTAGACCACACCCTGAGTGTGGTCTAAACCATTTTACCCACAAGCCAGGACACAGCAAGCATACATCTAAGGTAGAAGTGTCCCAGTACTTCTCAGTTTTAAAAATTACTTAAAATATCCAGTGTTCTGGAAATATTATACGTTTAAGTCTCATATCTCAGGCCCATCAAAAACTTGAGAATTCACAGCTACCAGTTGAGACTTTTCCCCTTACTAAAAACAAAAGGCTTCTGCTCCTGCTACTAGTAGGACTGAAACTACTTCACTCTGGATTCTTGACAAGTTACACAGAGAAAACCTCTCTCTAAAGACAGTTTCTGAACTTTCCTGTCTCCAAACCTAAGTTATTCTGGAGAATGCTACTATAATTGAGGTAGAGAAGAAAATCTTCAGCATAGAGGTGATTTTTTTCCCCATTGGCAGCTCTGAAACATCAGGTGTTGAACACTGATGAGCTGGATTAGCAAACCATAGTAAGATATGAAGTGAGAAGTATAAGATAACCATGTTTATTACAAGCTGGCCACATGCACAACTCTCCAATATTTCAACTAATTTCTACCAGTGAGAATTCAGTAACAAGTGAAACTAATAGCACACTTCAAAAGTATATATTATCATCTAACTTCTTCACTTCACTACTACCACAGATGTCAGAGGCACTGAGCTTTCAGTCTATTACAACTGCAATGAGATTATCTAGTGTCAGACTATTTCATTTATAAAACAAAACAAAATAAAAAGGAAACGTAAAACTTCAATCACCTCTTACAGTCAACTGGCCTTTATTTGAATTAATTTAAAGGCTTAAATAGTGATTTAGATAAAGTTCCACTGCATTAGCAATTTGACCCCACTCAGGATCTTTTCAGCAGTCGTTATATGACAAAACACAAATTTCTAGGCCATACTGCTTGGGCCCAGCACATTGCACAAGTCTCTCCTAATTTAAAGTCTTTCTGGGGGTGAGCTGCTGTAAGATGGAGTCCGATAGAAGACCAAAATATCATGAACCATCTGGATAGACAGGCTTCTACATGAGCTTGATAAAAGGAGTTATAGAATAAATAGCAGAAGTCCTGACCATTCCTCACATCAGGCTGGCTCGTGTGTTCTGCCACGTCTAACTATGCAGACACTCACAATGTAGCTTTAAAATAGTCTGAATAGGGATTCCAGTGAAACACAGCACTAGAGCACCCAGTGCAGATTCAAGGTTTACTCTAGCACCTTGTGCAAGTTTTGCACCCCTCTCTGAGAGCCATTCTAATGCAGCTGCAATGCTTGTTGCTCGGGGACTCAAAGCTAGGTCAGACATACCTAAACGGAAGATTAATCCCCATTTGGGCACAAAAAGCTGTAATATCTTAATAGCCAGCTCCCTCCAGAGGCTGCCCAGGAGAGCACAAGTGGTTTAACTGACCCAACCAGGCATCAGTTCTAAGCTGCAGCATGCCTTGAGCAAGTAGTGCCACTAGAACTACTGAGTTGACTAGTCTATTAATTACTTAATGATTTAATTGTTTAATCATGATCCATAATTGCAAAGAAAATCACTTAAATACGTATTCTTGCGAAAGGATAAGGAATAAAAAAGATTATAAAAAGCCTTTCAAAAAACCAAACAAGTACAACAGAATCTTGGTTTTTTAAATAATCATTCACAATTGTTTTCATTCATACAATTATTTTTATACAAAGTACTAAGACTTTTATAAAGAAACCAAAGATTTTATTGATATTTTATCAGCTTCTTCAGGACTTACCTTTGTTGAAATATTCACAATCATAAGCTAAAAAAAAAAAAAAAATAAAAAGAAATGAAATATAGTTGCAGGCATTCTGCAGATAAACAGGTTTCCTGTTATCTTTTATGATTAAGGCGTAAGCCAAATGCTTAGCCAAGTTAGGTCATACACAAACATTTCTTAAAAAATGATTGCCAAATATTTACTTCAGTGCTTTAAATAAAAAGCTAATTTAAACTACATTGATTTAAATAAAGCATTGTTTTCTAGCAGGAATACTAAACTTACATACCTACAGCTGTCTTTTTGTGACCTCTAGTGGTTAAGACTAAGCTTTGCTGTCTTCCTATGCTCACATTAAAACACATTCTATTCCTATAAAAAAATTCAGAGTAATCCTTCTGCTCTGCAGCAAACATACAGTGTGACTTTGAGCAAGCTGCATACTCTCCTGTGTAACTGCAAAGGTAGAAAAAAGCTCATCCTTTCCTTCTTTCTTTCTCACCCTTTTTTATCACATCTTTTGGGGAAATGACTGTCTGCTGTTGGGCATCTGCACTAGGTGCCAAAGAAAAAAGTCTTAGAATTTTTTACAACTTCTAAACATTGTTGAATAGGGATGCTAAAGTAATGTCCAAGTCCTGCTTAAAAACCTACTTGTTTTTCTTCAGAAGACCTTTATATTTCACACTTGCTCTGAGGGTGGTAGTACAGCAGCTATATTTCCTAGATCTTGTTAAGAAGTGAAGTCCTCCTCAAGATGGAAATGGCTTGAGCTGTTAACTTTGTAACTTTGGTTTGAGGGATGCATGCTGTATCCTAGTACAGGCTTCTCATGACTTTTCCTTTCACGTTGTACCACAAGGAATTAAAAATAGGAGAGTACCACCCACAAGTATGGAAAGCAGCATGTAATCCAGCTAGACTGAAGTGAGCACGGAGAGCAGGGAGAGGCACCCACTCATCTTCCCACCAGTGATTCAACTCATGGCCCCAGGTAAGTTAATGCTATTGTGTCTTCAGGTCTGGGTCTCACGAAAGCAGCCAGTGGCAGCCACTGGCAGTGCCAGTGAAGTAAACTTACGACACACTCTGGGGGACCTCCAGTCTACAGCAACTCCGTGCTGGCAGCACTGATGGGCATATGCTGAGACACTGGTACAGAAACACTCACAGTCACCTCCTTGGTTACAACCACATGTATCTGTCAAGCAGTTTGAGTAAAACCAGGTGACATCAATCTGGAAATATAAATATCACTTATCAAAAATATTCACATAGACACTGGCAACTATTACCTCAAAACACAGCTATGCTTCTTTCAAAATTCAATACATAAGACTTGAGAATTAAAGACTTTATATTTTCTTGAAACAAAAAACCCAGTATATTAGAATATATAATAAAATCTTGTACAGTACTTAGTAACACAATTAAATCAAAACCCCATTAAGAACATACACAGTAAGATGCTGATGTGAGTCTGTGTTTTCTATGGTTTTGTAATATTTAAACGATAATGAAATACAAAAGTCTATAAAATAAGAGAAATTCTGAACTGATAACAAATCAAGAAATCTCAGAAGTGTTAAGAAATTTAGATATACATAAAATGTAAGAAATAGATAGAAAACTCTTCATGTAAGAGTAGTCCATTCTATTCATATTATTAGACAATTTCACAGGTGAAGTTGTGATTTTTCCCTCAAGTGACAAAAGGAAAACTGCCAATGTTAATTTGCTTATTGAAATATTACATATTCTACATGAATTTACACTTGAGTAATACACAAAAGGAACTTATTTGCTACCTATGTTATACAGTGGTTAAACCAATGTTATGTTAATACAACTTGACCATCAACTTCCCTTTTCTTCCAAAATAATATACAAAGCAACCCTGTAAGATTCCTGGTTGTCCTTCATATGAACTCTCCTTTCTCCCTAGGAACCACTCTGACACTTACATTCTTTAAAGCCACACACACAGTCTCAATACCTGGGATATGTCATTTTCCAAGTAAGGCCTAGCTCTGGAAATCAGTCCCCCTCATTCTCCAGCTGAACCTGAGCCTGTTCACTGTCACAACACGTTGTATGACTCATTTATTTCCTTAGGTGGCTGCCTGAGTGAGGAGATATGTGCATTTTTTTTCTAGGAATGAATTCTACACATCTGATACTGCCTAGAAGAAACTGTCAATTTATTCAAGTATGCCTGGAAAATGTGCTTGCTGTGTAATACATTTGAGCAAAATAAATCAAGTGGTTATGCTTATGCAAATAGAGCTTGGGATTAAAAAAAAGGGAATAGAAAGTGGGTATAACTTTGTCTGTGTTAACAACAAAGGGGACTAATAGGATTGCCCATGTTATAGAATGTTAAATTGTTGCCAAAGTGGCTCACTGCCTAGGTCAGCCAAGTGCAGGTAGTCCTTAGAACAGGTCCAGTTAAACATCTGCATTTTAGAATCAGAATATATATGGGTCAGACTCTGTGTTCTCTTCTGCTATAGGAGTCAAAATTATTATGCTATAGAAGACAAGACGAAGACTTAAAATGATGTGAGTAAAGTTTCTCTCCAGTGACATGTTCACTTCAATATCTTTCTATAGGCAAGCACAACTCACCACTGGATGGCAAGCTTCAAATGCTTCACTTAGCAGTATTCCACATTCCTTCTTGGCAAAGGGCTCTCTCAGAGGATTCAAACTGCATGGATTTCGAATGTCAGAGCTGTCAACACACTTAACCAGAAAGCAAAATAAAGGTGAGAAACTCGTTTCATAACCACTTTGTGTTTGAACTTGCAAAGCAAAGTTTTGGGTTTGGGTTTGTTGGGTTTTGGTTTTTTTGGTTTTTTTTTTTAAAAAAGGGGTAAAACAAAGCAAATGTATCCTTTATGAAACTAACGACAGACTAAGAAACGGAATTTAAAGGGGATGATAATCTGCAGAAAAGAAAAAGTACACAATCTGAAGAAATGTTACATTTCATGTAACAGAAAAACAAATATGTACATATAAGCCTAAACAGAGCTGCCACATGGTCCCAATCTGCACTCCTTATACCTGAACAACGTAGCTTACACAAAGTTCACTCAATGTACATTAAAAGTGTCAGTAATCAGATCTTTTCACTTGCACTACTAACATGTCTAGTTCAATTTTTAACTTTACAGCATATGGGAAGGATATTTTTTCTTTCCACTGCTATGGTTTCACAGTTAAATATTTCCCAGTTATGAGAGATCACCTAGGCTGACAACACAGTCTAGATCCACAGTTCTTTCATTATGTAGAAAAATTACTTTACTGCTCAAACAACATCTTCAAAAACACCTGTAGATTCAGAATATTGTAAAGCATTTTTCTCTACACTATAGCACTGTGTAGAAAATAAGGTGATTATTTTCTTCTCGTTAATGGATTATGATATCTGTAAGAACCATTTATACTACCATTGGCATTGCTGTTTGACTGACACTTCCAGGAACAAATTTCTGATTTCATTCTCGATAAATGATAGGATATAATAGCAAAAAGTCTACTAGCAAACATTCTTCTTACTATGTACCTCTACAACTGTCCAGCTGTTTCCAAATTCTTGTGAGTTTGTTAATTCAAAATTATCTGGAGCCTTCAATTCATTTACTGTCTTCAAATCAAAGTTTCCACATAATCCAGTCAATTTACCCTGGAAAAAAAAAAAGAAAGATATATATATAAAACCATATTTCCACATGATACAAAACATTAGCAGCCATGATGATTTTCAAAACTTGCTTCTTAAGTTCCTGTCTTCAGTTGCTTACTTATAAATTTCTCAGGATTTGATCCTTTTCAGATAAATTTCAGACAAAACAGTTCAGCTCTTGATTTCTGACACATTTTCTATTCTCTGAGTAATTATAATGTCTTACTTAATAAAACTTGCATAAATATCTCAAAGAAATGGCAGTAAGAACATTGACTTCTACTTACCTGCCACCGATGACCCATCTGTACATGAACAGTTGTTCTCTGATCCCAAAGAATGGTGATGCGCTCATCAGGAAAATGAACAACAGTGAAGAATCCAGCTTTCCATAACTGCATTTTCTGTACTTCGTCTATGTAACTAGATAAGCTCTGTTTGAAATAAAACAAGACAGCTTATAATGTAAGCAATGTCTTCACAAAATGTTCATTTGACAGGAAACGAAACACCTAAATAAAATGAACGACACGGTTCTCAAGCAGAAGTCCAAAAACTGACAGAAGATCACACAGGGATAAATTCTTAAAGAAAAGTAGCCTGGATTTTTATTATAAACCATGTAGAATTTTTGTGATTTTCCTATTTTAAAAGCTGGTTTTCTATCAAATTTGCAGGATGGGTAATGACAACTGCAGTGAAGATTAAAATGTTAATGGTTCATCTGGGAGATAAAAATTAGTCTTAAGGTTCATAGTTATGATTTTCACTTAGTTATACATCATTGCATTCAGAAGGTCTTAGCTACATGGTTTTTTTGAATATGGGTAGGTATAAAGCATGAAGAAACTTCTTGAAGTAAAGAATCGTCTAAATTTAGCCAGAGACTGACATCTTATTTACATAAAGCAATCTCTTCTCCATCCAATAACAATCAGATTCCAAATTATTTGTAGCACAGACTAAGATGTCTGCATTAATTATACAATACCTTATAAAAAAGGACACAACTTCCTTCGTATAGTCAGTCAATGAACTGTAAATAGTACTATTTATACTAAAATTAATAAAGATACTAAATCACTACAGCAAGACTTTGCAGTTTAGACAAAACAAAAATTAAATTCAGGCTGTGGAGGATATAGCAGGGACTGAAATTTATTCTTTACAACTGCATAGGAATATTCCTCCTATACTTTCCAGGCCAAACTAAACTCTTAGTTCTGGTAGAATTAATAGAAAAACTTCCACTGATTTGAAAATATCTGAATTTACCTAAGGCACTAAACAACAATTTAGTCTATACAAAAGAATTGCAATGATCTCATCTAACATTTTTGCAAAATACAGACAAGATTTAGTTTAAGGTTTCCATTTTACAAACGAGATGTGATCAACATTCAAGTGCCACAGTAAGTTTTCACTAACAGGAAAAAGCACCCAGAGAAACATATATGCTACCTTTTAATCAATGCTAAAGACTGAAACTTACTGGATTTCCAGTTTCATCATCAAATATTAAAAAAGATTTTCCAACATTAATGAAAATGTTCTTTCTGCAAATGAGTCCAGTATTAAAGCAGTTAACATTCTCTATAATAACAGAAAAACTGTTTGAAGAAGTATCCTGAAGAAAAAAAAAAAAAAAGAAATGAACACTTTAAAATATACTAGTATAAATATGTATATTGTTACACTGTTAAATTAGCAGAAAACTTAGTGTACGATTATTACATTGTGTATAATTCAAAGTCTATGCAACATCAAAGCTTAGAAAAAGAGTATGTAGGTCTCAAAGCACACAGATTGGAAATAAGTAGAAGGGCAGCTTTTAACCAGTAGTTTTAAAATCCAGATTTACAAAAGCTTTACAAAAAAGTCTCACCTTAACTAGGTAAACCTTACAGGTTCCAACAAAGTCAAAGGTCAGCCCATCAAAGGTCCTGTAGTGCCGATCCCCGTACGCGGTGCACATGGACGGGCAAGGATGGAAGGAGCATTGGAAGGATCCATGCTGGCAAATGCTGAAAAATGCATGACCAACAATGGTAATATCAACTGTAACCATGGACAAATGAGAATAGCTACTGCAATGAGAACAAAAATTCAAAAGCCATGCAAATATGATGACTATGGACAGAAGCATTTTGAAACATTAACTGGAAGCAGCCTATATAAATTGATTCACTGGGGAAAAAAAAAAAAAAATGTACATATTGAACTCATACAGTTCATGTTTCATCCTGTTAGAATTTATAGGTGCCAGAATATAAAGACACCAAAGGGCACTTCTTTTGTTGAAACAAGAAACAAACAATGCCACCCAAAGCAATACAATTTATTCTCTAATAACGTGCCACAAAGATAAAGCTGTCTTTTTCAGCTTCTCCCAGAATATTTGTTTCTATACAAGCTGAAGCTTGGACCACCAAGCAATGTGTCCTCCTACTACAGTCTTTGTACCTTCTCTGCTTGAACACAAATTTCACAGAAGCACAAAGGAAAAATTTCAGTAGCACAATTTGGGTGCTAACATACCTCAAAAGAATCATGGTCTGGGTTGTCGGGCTTTGTTTTGTTGTTGGGCTTCCAGAACAGTTCAAGTTCTGTCTATGACCCCCTTAAGTATCAAAATGTTGTTGTCACACATATGCTAAGTGACTGTTCAGACCTTTCTGAACTACCTTTGCTTTGCAACTGCCTAACAGGGAGGCTCTGCAGCACTGGATACTTTGTCCCTTTCTGCATCACCCTGTTGCAATCTGAACAACATTTTCATAAATGATGTAACATTTATAAGTAATGGATAGAATTTTATGTCCTGTACCCACAAATCAATTCTAAAATGTTCTTTTTAAGTGTCCAGGTCATTTAGAAACATGAAAAAACCCCCCTTGATAAAGACAGCAGAGCTGGTGCCCTGGTGTAGCTTTACTACAGATCCATTTTATAAATATAGGTTAAACTAAATATAGCATGTGATATAATTTCATCACATATCTAGGTTTATTTTCAAAAATATCGAATTTTGAATTTCATGATTAAATAAATGCTTCACATTTTATAACTAAAATATTAATCTGACTTGATAAACCACTAATGCTTGGCATCTTACAGGGTCAGAAGATCACTGTTTTCAAAAAAAGCAGCAATTACCTAGAAAATCTAGGCTGCTCCAGTTACTAGTAGCATCATATTTCCTTCTGTTCCCCTACCATGAAACTTGCACCAATCTGGAGTAATTTTCCAAGACTCCATCTTAACTCATTATTGATTTGTCCAGGGTTTGTGTTTTGTATAACTACATATGTAAATACACTAAGCACATGGCTAAAATAAGTGAGGAGTGTTTGCTGTACCAAAGCACAAGCAGATGACAGTAGGACTTGACCAGCTAATTCTAGTCACCTCAAAGCAGTACCTGAGGCAGGAACCTAATCAAGCTGATGGACAGAGATGCAAATAGAAGAAATTATATTCGGAGTGAAAGAGTAAGCACCGCTTCTCACACTCTCTGTCAGACACTAGGTTTTAGCTTTACTCTTGGCCTATTCAAATCCACCCCCACATGTTGATCTGTTAAGGGGTTTGTGCAGAAACACATGAAGAGTAGGAAGCTCCTTTGCATATGTTTTTTTTTCAGGAGTCTTAACACATTTAAAGTCAGAAGAAAGGACTTAAGAGGTACCAATGTCTTCAAAGTCCTCCGCATCAGTCCTGTTTCATCCTAAGTAAACTAACATTTAGTTATCAGAATCTAGAGAGTCCTAGTTGGAAAAGAAGACTACTAGCATCTTCCAAACTTTGACTAGCTTTTTAAAAAAGATATTTCCAAGAAATATCTGTTCATGAACACAGAAGGCCCAATTCAGCAGTCAACACAGACTAACCAGCATTGCTCAACGATCTCAAGGTATAACAGCAAACCAGCATAGCTAACTGCACCACCCATCTTACCTTGCACAACACAGCACCAAAATGCTGCTCTGATACCTTCAGTTGATGTGATAACCTTTAATGTTTAATCTTGCCAGCACGTAGTAACAATTTTGGGCAGCTGCACTGAAAACCAAACTTGGGAAATCTAGAATTGCAGTTCAGCCAGACCCCAGAGCTTGGGTTGCAAGTTCCTGGCACTCCACTGGTAGTTTGGCCAATTTAAGAAATTGACTTTTTCTAAAAATTTACTATTTTATTGTTCAATAAACAAAACAGATTAATAGTTACACTGCTAATACTACATTAGACATGAATAAGACGATATTTAGTAACAACACACGCTATTTCTGTGCACTAAATAACACTAGAGTCATTACAACTGCTATGAGTGCCTAAGTGAGTTTGTTTGCACAGGAGCACTCTCATGTTTTGCATGAGCAAAAATGCACATTTCCCTTGACATATCAAATATACCCCTGCACACACACACAGCAGTCTCAAGGACTTTCTACACCTTGTATCAAGCAGAGCTTGTTGCAGATTCATCTTTTCAGTGGAACTGGTTGCCAAAAAGCCATTATCACCTAATCTGTCTTTTCTTCTGGATGTGGAAGACTAGAAAAGCCATGACAGCCTTAAGGATTTGTACGTGAATTAATGGGCCTGGCCTCAGAATAAAAAAAAAAGAAGACTAAATATCCAGTGTCTTTCTGCCTGCACTATTGCTGTCTTTGGTGAAGTCTCATACAGATTAAATGGGATATAATAGCTCTTTCTGATGCAAGCAATCCCACACCAGGTCCAATTGGAGAGGCCTTTGGAAATAAGGGGGTGAATAACCCGGGTCGCTTTACCTGCCTGCCCAGTGGAGATGGCTTGTGAGTCGCTTCACCAGTCGACCAAAGGGCTACAAATATCTTCTAGAGCAGATACTGAGGACCTGACGAGAGGCAGAGGTAAGGCAGTCAGCACAAGGCTGGAGGGGGTAATGACATCCAGACAAGGCAGAGATTAGTGCTGACTGGACAAGCCTTCACCGTGCTAATCTATTCTGAGCTGCGCAGGCCAGGAGCAGTAGTTTACCAGGTGGCATCAGTTAAATGTTCCTGGTAAGCTAAAAGAAGGGGACAAAAGGAAGGAACTGCTCTGCTGAGAAGCTGGAGGCTACACCACTACCCTGATGCTTGACAGCACAGCCAATTTTTCTGAGGCTCTTGTACAACAAATAGTACTGCTTAGTGCCAGCTTGCAACACTCAACAGTTGTCAGAGAAGAAAACAGGCAGGGACTATTGTGAAACAAGTTTGTTTCAGGATCATGCAGATGTGGTCTATTCCCATATCTTCAATCTTATGAAGCTGATTGAAGTAGCAGTGTACCATATTCTACTGAGAGTGCTCAAGGAAACTTCAGAGAGTAACGTAGCTATAGGGTATGTGCTGCATTTACAACACTGGATAGTAAAAGGAGTAGCTTTCTGCATGTATTTGAGTGATCCTATCAACTCTTGTCTATTGGAACACTTCCTTTAAAAGTTGTTTGATTCATCAGTTACCTTATCCACACACGCAAAATTAGAAACTAATGGATCTGTAACTATGCTCAGTACATGAAGTTACTCACTACTCTCCTTAAGGAATTTATCATCGTAGTGGATGTATACCTGTGGTCATAGGGTTATATTTTGGGTCCTCAGACTGCTCAAATTCAATGCTAAATGTGAAAATGAATAAGTAAAAAGCTTCAACAAATGTCACTCAGGTGTAGTATTTTTTGAAGGACTTCACCTGCACTTTAGGAACATTGGCCAAGGAATATTAATTTAGATTACCTTAATAACAAAAAAAGATTTTTCTAAATCAAACTTTTTTCTAAAAAAAAAAAAAAAAAATTAAAAAAAAAATCCAAAAGAGCTGTTATTTTGTTATGTAAAAGCTCCTTGAAACAACAAACCCTAAAAAAATGTCATCTTAATAGCTCTTTGAACAAACATAAAACCAAAATTCAGGTAAATTATTTATCAGAATCTAGTGTGAAATTTATGATTAAGAAACATGAGGAAGAACCAATAAACAAACAACTAAAATTAAATAATCACCTAAACAGATATCTGCTTACCATGTATGACAGGAAGAAATGACTTTGTCACCTGGAAAGTATTCCTTTCCTTTCCATGTACATGGACATTCATCTGCTTCCAAGCACACATCCCCATGTTTAACAAGACTATCAAAACAAGGACAAAAAATATGCATTCAGCAGAGTACACCTGGTATCTAGATATAAAAATATTTTCCTGAATTTTTACACTATTACCATTATTATAATTGAAAAAAAAAATATTTTAAATCTTCTGAAATGGAAAAAGTACAGTTTTATTAATAATTATATATCAGTAATTGGGTCATTTCCTTTCACAAGTACCAGAATATGTTATCTTTAGTAAGTACATCTTTGAGCACTAGCCATTCAACCACTAACCCTGTGAAGCTTCATTAACATACACATTTTAAAGTCAGGGAAACTAAGAATTTCCAGACCTTCTCTAAATTTCACTCCATTTCTTGTAACTCAATTAACTATTATTTAACTAAAGCCAGGAGCCATTCTAAGAGAAGTAGAAGTCATTACACCTCTTTGCTCTAGTAGTATGAGCTCTTACTATGAAAAAATCAGTTGGTTATTTATTCTAAGAATTTTCAATTGAGGGTTTCTTCTTGTTCTTTTCTTCCTAAAGTTGTAGTTACACCTCTTGCTCTGTAAATATTTTAACCAGTATCAAAAGAGTTAAACTAGTCATACATATTTCTGTACAACTGGCACCTTAAAGCAAACAATCACAAATACACTTTACTTTATTGGCAGAAATATCCTCTCAGCTCCAAGGGAGATTTTCATGATGACACAGACAACCATATGCACAATTATTTACACTTCAAGACTAATGCTATAAATTTGTGCTTATAAACACAGGTCCTACAGTGTTTCTTACAGGCACCATACAATCTACAATTGTCCTTGTTTCTATGCTCAGTTTTGAAATGTATTTGTATTGGGAAATAAACAGTCTCTTAAAATGGTACTGTTGGGCTAATAGTATTTTTTCTCTTTCAAGGTAAGTTTGTTTAGAATTCCAGTACCTCTCTTTAGTTAATACAAATTTTATGCAGGTGTTCCTGTGTTCCACATAGATTTCTAAGGAAAATAGATTTGGTGTTTCTGATGTTTAGCACTGTAATTTGGGCAAGACACTGCACCATGGACCAGAGACTGTAGGTGTGAGGCACATTCATAACAAACATTTTGACAGCACTGTTTTGTTTGTGGTATCCAAAAAGAAAGATTTCATCATCAAGTTTACAATTCTGTAGCTCTTTTTAATGGGAATATGCAGATATCATAAAACCCCCTAACCCATTAAACTGAAAAATCTATAATTTTCCCCAGGATATGTGAAGTGTTCTTTGTAATCCACACCTTTGTCAAGTATTGTGTCACTTGAAGACAATCAACTGTGAAACTGAAATTCCCACTGGTTTAAGGCTGCTCAGAACTGAACAAGGCACATTCAGACACAAAGAGCATCGCACTGACAAGGTAATAGAAAATGCAGTTTTTTCCTCACATTATTACCCTGGCTAAAAACAAGTGATAACAGCTTTCTCTCTTGTAAAGCCAAGCATATGGATAGATTTCAACGACCTAAGAATTCACCACAAATACCTTACAGAGAGGCCTTGTACAGCTCCCCTTTGAAGTATCAGACATTTTTCTTGACACCTATGCTTACTGTCCAACCTACCATGAACTGCAAAGATACAATGATAGCTACCACACTTCACCCTGCTAAACAGTCAGCTTCATCACTATCTCATTCTTGTCTATAGCTTTGTTCATTCACATACACACAAATATGTAAATAGCCTTGGTAAAGGCATTATTAGAAGCAACACATCTCCATAAGTCAAAAACATTAGTCTAAAATCTGGACTAGAATACTAAAAAATAACTCCCTTACAGCCTCCACCAGAGCAGTTTTCAAGAGGTTGTGTATTGCACAGCTCTTTCCCCTTCTCTGAGCAACAGCCAACTGACTTAGGCTGCCATGAACGCTTTTGCTCCAGCAACACATCTGCTCTGAGGGTTTCACAAACCTTCCTACAAAGGTCTGTAATAGAGTTTAAGGGCAATAAAAGGAATGAAATAAGCAGCAGACAACATTTCTAATACTAGAATTCCACCATCATCTGTGAATTCCCTAACCAGAAAACAGGATAAACAATTTTTAAAAAACACAGATCTTGATAACATAGTGTGTCTATAGACAATGTACAACCATAGGAGAACAGAATTAAATTTGCCAAAGGTATAGTAAATACTGAACTTAATTTTGCATTTTTATCTCTAGGAAATTATAAAATTCTTCCTCTTTGAAATCACTAGCATTTGACACTGAGTCTTCCAATGCTAAAAAACATTTCAATTGCTTAAATTCCTGAACTAACTTACACCAGGAAGCAGTAAAAGAGTTCACAATTTCAGTGGTCCTGCACAGCAAAATAGATCATGTAAACTCTTTATTCTCTGCTGACGTGCCTGCCATACAGTGCTGCTGAAGGCAGCCATCAGCTTAAAGGGCCTCAGCCAGGTCCAACAGGATGAGTTTTTGCAATTCTGAAGATGTCTGCCTCCAGGTAAATTAAAAATCTACCTTACCACTGATTTTTAACCATGATAGCATGTTTTTAACTACCTTACTGGGCAGTAATTTAACTACCTACTAGGCAGTAATTTTGAAGTGTCAACACTCAAAAACTTCAAGCTATTTGCTTAAGAGACTAAATCCCATTGAAACCAACATAACAAGTACACAATTGCTATTTTTATACTAAAAAACCAAACCAAAACCAAACCTCTCAGCAATACAGTGCTTGATTCCAAAACACGACAACAGCTCACTTGTACATTTTCAGCATAAATGCCTAAGACAAAACATTCTTTTGAGGGAGAGAATACTGAAAATAATGTAGGTTAGATAGCTGAAAAAAATTATCCAGGTGAATATGCTTCTGCTATAGTATAGGGAATGGATAAAACATTTCAATGCCCTTTATATTTTCCTGTTATTTTGTTTTAATTGTGAGGTATTAGACCTTTGGCCCCACCTGTCTCTTGGTTCACACCTTCAACAGCCCACATCAGTGTGTGATAAGCTTCCACAAGTTGGATGCTCACCCCTTGACATTTTAAATTCTCTAAGTAGAAATGCAGTACATCCTCAGCAGAATTAATTACTCAATCACTACTGAAGATAGTCATCTATGTTTGTGCACCAAAAGATGCAAATCTGTCTGTACTCACCCCAGTGGGCAGACACAACCTGAAACACAAGGAAGGTGTGCTGAGAAAGTGAGGTTCAGCAGCTGGTTCTCACAAGTCCGTTCTCTGCTGAGCTCAGGATCAACTTCTGCATTACTGCAGTTAATATAAATTTGTCCAACTGGGCAGCCATGTGCTGGGGAAAAAATTGACAAACACATTAGTCTTTACACTTAAAATTCTGTATTACATAAAGGTGTACAGTAGATTTAGATTGAGAATATGTAACACTGAAATGCTAGGGCCTGAGCCATAGGCCCTGAACCAAAGTTGGCCTACAACCCCACAACCAAAACTGATAGAGGTACTCTTTTGGGTTCCTCCCCAGGCCCTGGTCAGGCTTTGGGTGGAATCTAAAAGGGAGAATAGCACTAAATGTTCCGCATTTGAAGTTCTGAAGGTCATTTATTCAACTAAGGTTGTTTATTTGACTGTATAAAAGCCGGGCCCACTTGCAGCAACTTGGGATGCCTCACCTACAAGTGAAAGCCCTGCGGAGGACTTCCCAATTGCCAGACAGGTTCCCCAAATCCTCGCTGCAGTCGGGGCTCCGCAGAGACTGCGGATATGGATGTTGGTAAAGTACCAATAAGGCAATTGGTGACGTATCTCTGCAACTGGGGCTCCCGGGTGACTGCGCACTAGAGTTACTTTACCCTGCTTATTCCTGCTGCTGCTAACCATACCACTGCACTGATGTATTGCTTGGCAATAGACAGTAAAATAAGCCCATGCCTTTTGTGGGTGTCTGTGTTTGCTGTTGGCCCTGCCTACTGGCAAAACAAATACAGAAGTGTAACATTCGATCACTTGTCTCTCCTGAGCGTAGTTAGCTTCATAGAACCCCCATAAATCTCACACAAATACTGAAATTAATATATTTGTTTAGCAAGGGATATGATTTTCTAAACAGTCAGGAAATCAGCCCTCCAAAACAGAAATACCAAATGCTACTAACAGAGAAACAGAAATTAACAGAAAGCAAAAGATTTCAATAAAAAGTCTGACACCTACATGATTACAGATCCCCTCCTGCAAGTTATTCATTTGTACCTATTGTACCATCTGCTACTGCAGATACAGGGTTCCGCAGAGACTGGAAGATACATATTCACTGGAATTCAAGTATCTTTTCCCCCTCTCTCTTCACTCACCTATTATGTTATTATCACAATTCATTATTCCATCCCTGCAGTGGCTGCAATAAAATACATTAAGATGTAGTGAGAGCCAGGAAGATCTGAAATATTAGTGTTTTCTGTTTAATAAGTGTACAGTATGGATCAATACAAAGTAGCTGTACAGATACGTTTGCACTGAATATTAGAATTGTGGATAAACTGTGCATTGCCTTAACACCTAAAGAATATTAGTTACACTTAAATTTTTGCTGTCTGCATGTTATTATGAGTTAAAATGCCTAGGCTGGCATTAAAAGAAGCATACAGAAATACACGACTATACTGCTCCCAAAGACATTAGTCTGCAGTAAAAGTAATCCAAGCCCTGGACATGAAAGAATCATCATTATCTAAAACAAAAAGGCAAGGAGCAATAGCAGCAAAGCAAAACAAAACCCAAAATACACACGTGTGTACGTTACAGTCTATACTTGGTCTATACTGTTATATGAACATTCTTAACACCATTATAAATGCTCTATTTCCCTCATCATCAGCTTAGAACTCTGCTGAAAATTAAGCTATTAGTTTATGTGAAAATCTTGTCAACACAAACAGTTCTGAAGTTATCCCACAGTTCAAGGTAAAACCCCAGTGTTGAATATTATACAACCACAAGCTGCTGTGATGGCAACAATTTTTCGTACTGAACTGACTTTTCCTGAAGCAAAACACAGTAAGAGTAAATTGATAGCTTTTTTTTTTCCTCAATCACTCCTAACATGGATTGTGAATAAACCATCCATCTGAACACACCCCACAACATCATGAATTTCTATCTCATTTATATCAAAATTAATGTTTCTGTTATTTTAGTGTTCTTGGCTCACAAGAGAAAATAGTGGTGCAGTTGCTAGTTTTTATCCTCATGCTGTCTCAAACTAATTTTGCTTCAGCAATATGGTCAGAATTTGGAATAGCAGCCTACTGTGACTATTACCAGAACCAACTGGAACTACAATTCATAACCAGAACCTAAAAAATTTAAGACAACTCTATGCTAATCAAGACTCAAAATAAAAATGTTAATATATCATAAAGCTTGTAGTATGTATACCCATTCACATATGCAAAATATTACATTACAGAGTTCAGTAAAGAAACGAGCAAACTGTATAAAACTCAACACTAGCAATATACTGTATGCAGGGAAGCACTGAGCAACATAATACTGTCTGCCCCTGTCTAATTCCAGCCAAAATAGTCTAGTAGTTTTATAAAGAGGTAGCAGATCTGATAGCAACTCATTGTCAGGGAAAAATGTAGCAGCACTGGCTTCATTTCAGGTTCTGTGCTTCACTGGAGAACCTGAGACCATGAACTCAGCACTATTCTCCCATTCTTTTGGAACAGCTAAGACGTCCCCAGTACACCTGCTGCTAGCCAGCAGATTCAGAATCCAATTCTGAATTCTGGCCACAGCCACTCTTCTGCCATGTTTGCAGCTGCATACATAGCCCAAAGCACTGCATGAAGTGTCCTAGCTCAAGGACTTCACAGTATAACTCAGCCAGGTTACACTGTGAAGGCACAGGTACTGGAGGAGAAGGAGGAGGAGGAGTGCCATGACTGTCAGTGCTGTTTGGCACATGCTCTGTGAACAAAAATACCCAGGAAGGCAGGCAAGGGTCCACCCAAACTTTGCACAGCCCCATATGCAGGATGAGTTGTCTGGTACTCTCCAGGGAATCTGTCCTAAAGGTAAAGATATGCTAATTTGGCAATTAAGATATAGATTTATAACAACCAACATTTATGGACACTAGGCTGCTGACAAGACTAAGTGTGTGCTTTTACTAAATGTCCCCATTTACTAAGTGTCCCCATTGCAATAGGTGTCTGGCAATATTAATTTCTTATATGGCCTTTACAAGAAACCAGGGTATTAACACTGATCTATCACAGACACGATTTGGTCTGTTCTACTTTTAATTAACTGACACAGGCAGTGAGAGCTCAAACATTACTTCAAGGAAAAGAATTCTGAAAGCTTGGTTTTTTACAGAACTTGTCCACATTATTTAGCCTTTTCCAGACAAAACTAACTGCTGAAAATAATGCATCTGGCAGCAGCCAGAAGAGTTTAACAAGTTTTCTTTTTTAATGTCATGACTATAATGATGCAAAATGGAAGACCAAGAGGACAAGAACAAATGCTAAATGTACGAGCAATAACAGGTGCTTATTTATCTTTGGCTGCAGTAGACAGTTACTTGTGTTGTTTCTTAGTTGATAAAGCTACATTGCTCTTTTAAACTGACTCTATACTAGCAGAAAACAGATTCTTAATAATTCTTCATAAATGGATTTACAATCTGGTATAGGGAAGGAGAATAAAAATGAAGGTCTAGTTGAACAGACCTGAACGGACAATCAGGAAATGTCTGAGGTTTTCTGGAGCTCTCCCCATCAGTATGGATCTACAAAATGATACTGGCTTTACTCTCTACNGCTTTACTCTCTACTGTGCACTTCAGTATATTGGATTACATGCACAGTAGCCTGAAGACCTACATTCTAAAGAAGCTCTGTCCAAATACACATAGAAAACTGATGTAGATTTATTTGGTATGTTTCATTAAAAAACACCACCAAAATAAGAACAAAAAGCCCCAACAGGCTAGCCAGAGTGATTTGACAGAGCTCTTAAAGAGACACCATTTAGTTAGGGGGGAAAAAAAAAAGTTTTATATCTTACCATTTCCCTAAAGATGTCATAATATTTTCTCCAGGGGGATAGTCAATTCCTTGAAAATAACAAGGGCATTCATTTCTAGAGTGGAGGAAAAGAAAACATGTAACTGATTAACTCAAACTGAAGGAAGAAAAAAAAAAACCCAATTCACTTAATTGCTATTCAAAGTTCAATTGAAGTTCAATTGAGCTTTGTTGGTTTTGGTGAGGTTTTTTGGTCGGGTGGGTGGTTTGTTTTTTTTTCAAGACAAGAAATCGATCTCAGGAGCTACTGATAAATGCTGCCATGTAACTCAGTGCATTCCAAACCACATCAGTAACAAAGCAGAACCTTTACACAATGTACACCTTTTGGATGTCTTGTACACCAAAACTCAGACAGTATGTAACATATAGCTTTGGGAATTGGATAAGCATCTGTACTACAGAAGAGCTACTTCTGATCCACATAGAGCATCTGTACAATTCT
>VYZX01026990.1:38771-78440 GCA_013401335.1 Brachypteracias leptosomus
AACAGTAGTACACAGAGCAGACCAGAGTCCAGAAAGCAACCCTCCATAGTGTATACATTACTACACAATATTGACAAAAGCTTTATTATTCTTTCAGGCTGAAACCAAAAGAGGAATTCTGCCAGACAATTATTCTCTGTTCCAATGAACTGCTCCTTTCACAGCACTGCCCCTGTCAACTTTCAGCAGGTGTTTTCACAGGAATGGCCATTTCTCTCACTAGACACTTAAAAAAAAATTCTATATTCAGAAGACCTTCTCATCATAGAAACTACAAGCCAGCGAGGTTGCCACCTGAAACTCAGATAAGGTTAAGCTGTGCTGATCACTTGACTGCTTCTCCTTCCAAGAAGTGCTTAAACAAAGTTTCACATCGTTTTGAAATAACTTGTTGCCTGATGACTGTTTATGTCACCAGCTCTAAGGCTCTAGATGACTGGATTCTTTGTGATTCAGAGAGCCAAAATCTCCCCAGGTATTTTCATTCTACATTTTTTTAATCTGCTTGAATGAGATGGGACTGATAAGTCTCTTTTTTTTTAAAAAGCACACAAAATCTCAAACCATCAAGAAATATGAGATTCTGCACTACAAATCTTTTAGCTTCTCATTTGAATTCATTAATTTTTATAAATGGGAACAAGATAATGGATGGTGCCAAGGGAACTGGAAAGCAGCTCTTTTACCAAGTGGTACCAGCTAGTTGATAGACACCTGAATAGCTGCACTGAGGCCCCACATTCTTGCATTATAGTACAGGATACCGACCTAACAATAGTAACACAGATGCATACATATACTCAAATCCAAGAGAGCTGTCCCAAAAGCTATCCAAAGTTTTTCATATCAATAAGTAAAAAGTGAATTTCAAGCTGCAAGAACACAGCTGAAAGAAATCTGTATTCAAGACAAAAAAAAGCCATGTTTCCTTCAAGCTATAATAAGCAGTAGGTTCATTTTGTACTGGCCGCAAACCCACAAAGATGTACTCTGAAAGCTCAAGAAAACAAGTCATCATCCAGGGGTTGCTTCATGAACCACCATATGCTATTGAATGACCCCAGTGAAAACTGAATCAAAATTCTAGCATCATCTTTCCTATTTATCACAAGCTAACATTAGAATTTATGTACAGACTTTCTCTGTGTTGCTGTTCAACTACTTCATCATTAAGGGAAGACTGTGGCTATTGATTGATTTAATATATTCAATAGCAGGTAGCTTTCATTTTTTTGTTTAATACTCCCCCCCCAATTAAAAAACCCTTCAGGATATAAACATTACAAGAAGGTTCTAAGCCTTACCTGCCCACAAGGAGCATTTTGCAAGGATATGGTAAAGGCTCCAGACGTACGGCTTTTTGCTAGAACATACTGGCAAGCAGCTTGGAAAGTGTATTTGCGTCCATCAAAGGTCACAAAATGAATGTCTCCTGAAACCGAGCATTCCGCTGACAAACATAACAACAGCTCTATTTAAGTGTGTAGGAAAGACAGTGTACTTTCAACAGCTACTACCACTGTAGGGTTCATGTGCTCTGGTAGGTACTATAATTAATGAAATTGTATTCATATTATACCCAGGTACCAGGGACATGGTTAGAACTGAATCTTAGCCTTGCTTTGTTTCAGAGCTCTTACTGATGCCAGGCCAGGATATCTGAACAATTCTTCCCCCAGAAGGAGACAACACTATGTGCAAACCTTACAATCTGGCATTTGATTTGTGGTTCTAAAAACTGATTTGCGGAGACATCAAGCACTCCCACGGCTAACTGGTAACTCTGAGACCAGTGCTTGAATCCATCGGTAGCTGTAAGAACCACTGGGTATCTTTAACATGCAAAATCCTTTTGACCTTAATCTCTATAGTTTACCTGCCTGTGTGTGAAGTGAGAATAACACCCCTCATTCCACAGGCGTGGGTGAGAATAATTAACTGATATTTGTTCAATACCTAGATACTGTATCACTAACCAGCAATACTGGGGGAGGAAAAAAGTCATCTTGCTATAAGTTTGTGAAGTGAAGACTGCAGAGGAAACTTTAGTGGAATGACAAGAACGGCCAGGTAGTGCCATCTACCAGAGATATTATGGTGATGTACAGGGAGACACTACAGTGCTAGGCAGATGCCTGCTATTGAGACCATTTTAATACTTAATATACTCTATGTGTAGATGTGCTTATATGTAGAGAGAAATAAAAATACAAATTATATAGTGAAATATCACATTAATATCTAACAGCAATATTTTACCCAAAGAAAAACTCAGTTATTAAAAGAAATATTCAAGATCTCCATATACCTGGACATGTAAGATTTGTACAAATCCACTTTCCTCCAATGCAAGTGCTGAAATAAAACCAAAAAGGTTTCATACAAGTTAATCCAATACAAGGCCTCATGTCTTCCTACAAGCTTTTCTTCCCAATGTATAAGATTAACTTAGAAATTCACAAAACAGCAGCTTACTGTCATAGTGACATTAGGCTCTTTGCGTCCAAGTGAGACAACAGAAAGAGGAGAAAAATTAAAATCAAGGTAATTCTCCTGTTAAGATATCAAATTCTAAATTCCTTTGAGTTCAAGGTGAAGAAAGTACCAAACATTACAGTATTCTCTGCAATATCTGTCATTTGCTCTTCTTCCACATTAACAGCTCTATAGTTTATCTTTCCCTTCATTGCACAGCATATATGGAACAATAGGTTTTGTATGTAGAAACAGGGAGGACTTACCAACTTTATTAAAATTTTACTGAAATAGGCCTTAAAGAAGTTGTCTGTCATGACTATGAAAGTATTATGTCCATAGTGTAAAAAGAAAAATTACTAACCAGTTATTACATTCTTCATAAACCACTGAACCCATTTCAAAGGAGCTTCCATGGTAGTCACAAGGACAGTCCATAGGCTTAACACACAATTCATTTTCATAAATTAACCCTAGAAGAAACAATACAACAAGAAAGAAGTGAAATATCTGCACGAACAGCTAAAGGAGCACTAACAAGTACACCCAGTAACAACACAAATGGTCTTGTACGATAATAAAACTCTAGACTATCTAGTAGTCATTTTTGCAGAAGTGCACATTTGAATTATATTAAATGAATTATACTACATGAGTTATATCACATGGACTAAGGCCCTAAATTGTTTGAGATACACTAACAATAGTATTTAATATTGGGGGAGAGAAGGAAACTGCCCCCCCAAAAAAACAAAACCAAACACACAAACACCAAACCATGCTGCTTTGAGTACCTTTGGCTTATTTTTTGACACTTTTACAAATCTTTGCCTCTGTTTTAAGGCAGTGTTTGGTCCTTATTTTACTATAATGGTCTTTTGCCTTTTTATTTTTAATTATTCCATTATTTGAGAGCCAGAAGCTAGAAGACTTTACTAGCCCTTAAAAGGTAAAACATAGAACAAAGATTATTACAGTTATAAATCATCAGGGTTGGCAGGACTTCAAGATTTATAGCATAATTTTCTCTGTTCTCATTTAGATAGAATTATGTACCCAAGTGAAGCCAGTAAAACAAGGGGAAAACTAGACATCAAAGTATATTTTGGTAATAAGGGTAAAGTTTTGTTATAGGCCACATTGATAAATACCTCACCTGCCAGAACCATACAACAGCATAGGAATTTCAGCATCAAAACCTGTTTCTGGCCGCATGCATGAGTTTTAGTCATGTTGTTTTTGAGCTCTGAGCACCTGACTTTGCAGACATTCTTCAGCAAAAACAAAACAAAAACAACCCACCAAAATAATCCCCAAAACCCCCTAAGCAGCAACCACTAGGATCAGGAGGATGGCTGCCCTGTCAGCAACAGAGCAAACCCCATTTTGCACTCAAACTGTGAAGCTCTACAGCTAGAACATAGATCCGTGCTGAAACCTATCTCCCCATTTGTTAAGAGAGAGGAAAAGGCTCTTGTCAGTTATGAGGAAAAGTCATTCACCCACACTGTTGGCACTGTGTTTATAAAGAGCTCCTGTGAATACTTTAATTGAGCCAGACCATATAGTCACCTAAACCTGGGGGAGAGCAATCTGAAAATTATATAGAATCAAGTAATATGCATTAGAGAAACAAAACTTACCATCTGGGCAGTAGCATCCATCAATGCAGGGAAGCTCGCTTCCAATGCACTGTGATTGTTGATGACAAGAAATAGGGCAACAGTTGATGCATTCATTGTAGGTCAAGGGTTCAGGACAGGTAATCACTGAAAAATAGGAACAGATAAAGACATAAAAAGGTATTATGCTACTGCCTCAGGACTTAAGTAGATGGCACATGTTTCTTATAGGCATTTACTTTTTGATAAGTCTATTGAACATCTGTTGTCTAGAACAAATGAAACAATGGCTTTCATAACACACACACAATATACACATATTCATATTCTGTCCATTAAAGGTGCATTGAAAGTGAATAATCTTAAATTAAACCAAGGGAAACTCAGGCAAACTGCCTCACAGCAGAGCTATTTAGATACTCAGACCAGCATAGGTAGTGATAGAACATCCATTAACAAACATTTTTGTAAACATGAGGGAAATTTTTGTCATGAATGACAAAGCAATTTTGGTCCCGTATTCCAGACAGGTGGACAAATTAGATGATCTCTTTCAAACTTACTTTCTGTGACTTCTAAGATGAAGACTTAGTCAAGTGTAATTCAAATTTGTTTTTAACTCTCATGACACACATTTTATATCTCAGAAAGCCATTAAGACTTTGACAATGTTTGAAAGAGTAGCTCTATGAAAAAAATCAATGGTTAATCATCTTAAAGAATCTGATGTTTTAGCAAGAAGGTTCTTAAAACACATCCTAATAAGCTTAGTGTTTTCAATACATTCAGTACAAATTACATATATGAAAAAGAAATTCCATTGCATCTATGCAGCCCTGAAATGAGTCCAGTTATGCTTTCATTTACAACTATGAGTTCAGAATTGGAGAAAGAACAAAGAAGTAAAAGCAAGAAGAGCACTTTGTTCAAAATACAACTACTGAGCTGCTAGTGAGTATTTCCAAGTCCGGAAGCATTTGCCTACCACACTGCTCAAAGTGCATTCGCCATCCGTGAAGCGGTTTCCCTGCTTGGGCACATGCTCTGGCATATTCAGTTAACGCTCGACACCACGTTGCATTGTCAGCTGCTGACCTTACACAAATAAAAATTGACATGTTATTTTCTACCTACATCCAAACATGCAGTCATAACCTCATGAATGCTCCTGCATTGCATACAATCACATTGTCTGAATCTATTTTAATAATGTTCTGAAGTACTGTGTTGCTTGGCTAGTTTGAAAGTATTCAATGGGTAAGACACCGCCACACTTGAAGATAGGTCACCAATATATTTGAGACTTGACACTACTAAATTAATGTGAGACAGAGACAGAGCAACATAAATAGACTTGATTTTTTACTTGTTTTTTATAAAAGGAATAGCATCCTTCAGAAAACAAGCAAGATGAAAGTGTGAAATTCCTACCAGTGAGTCACTGTGGTACAAGAAATGGAAATGATTTTCTGTCCTGCCTGTTAAATTAACTAGTTAAAACTCCTTGGATAGGGAGCATAGCAAGTTGTGAAATGATAGCATAAATTCAAATAGTATCCAAATTCCTCTTCACTAGATGAACACATAGCTTGTGGATGCTTGTGGATTACTTCTCATTAAGGTTAGAAGTACTAATGATGCTGCACATTCAGAATCAAAACAGATACCATATTCAAGAAAAGGTAAACTAACAAACTATGAAAATATCAGGCTCTGATTTTGGTCACCTTTATACCAAAAAAACCCAGGAACAACTCCACATAAATTCTGGCAGTAGAACTAGAACAAGTGCAAAAGAAAAATAATGAAAGAATTTTAGGTAAAAACTGATATGCAGAAAAAGACACACATTAGTTCTGTTAACATTTACAATTCATTCTCCTGATAGAAGGAAAATGTTTTTTATAATAGCTGTAAAACTACCCAAAGCCATTCACTTACATGCAAAGATCATTGGTGCAGCTTGCCATAAAAGGAAGAGGACTCACATATTCATGACACTGTTCAAACGGGGGATGTAACAGGATATTACACAGAGTGTATGCCCTCTGAAATGAATGAGATAGACGTTACAAAGAGAAGGCTTTAAAAAATAAACCTAAGTAGAATAGAATGCTATTGAAAAAACAGAACAGTTATCTCAGTTTGTGACTAGGAATCACCTTCCTCTCATCAGCTAGAAACAGTGGCTAGCAACATGCTGCTCTCCATGCCACAGTATTTATAGCATTGAAACTTTTATCCAGGGTCATGCCAATGGTAGTAAAACACATCCCTTTGCCAAGAAAAGAACAGACCATGTTGCAGCTAATCCCAGATGACCTGAAATAGTCTTCATTTAAGTTAAATTACACAGTAAATGGCAACAGAAGTAAAACATGCCTGGCATCAGCTTTACAGGGCTGTATCTTGAAAATATGACTTAGAGGAAAAAACTACCTCCGTGTGATGGACAGAAGTAACAATAATTCTTTTTTTAAACACTGGCAAATTAACTGTGTTTTCATTCTGGTTTTGCCTCTCTGCTTTTTTCTATCCTTCCTAAGGGAAGGATGGAAACCAGGTCTAGAATGCACCCCCACTTTACAAGTTTTCACTCATTTAGCCCTAGATTCAAACACTTCTATTGGTTACTATGCAGACAATATAGCATTTGAAAAGATCAAGAATTAAATTATAAACTCCTACAGAAGAAAAAGTAGGGGGAAAAGGAAAGGGACAAAGAAAGCTTTGCTAAAGCAATCATTTCAATCCAGCTGTCCAAAGAACCGAGAATATTTCCAGGGTCTTTCAAAGCATCAAGTAAAATTCCAATTAGAATCACCAACAACTGTAATAATCCTTTTGTGTTGATCCAAACCTGTAGAGATTCATGGCTTTGTGTCAGGCAGGGTGGTTCATTGAGAACAGATTTATCCCAGTTGGGTGCTCCTTGTGGAGGATTTTCCTGCCAACTCTCTACAAATTCTCTTACATCATCTGTTAGTTTCCCTAGAGGAGACACACACACACAGAGTCACACAGTGACTTGGAAGAACAACGTTTTTGTAGGATTTCCCAGAGAAATAATCAATAAAACATCACATCAAGAACACACCAAACCCTTCCTACAACTAAATGAATTAGCTATTAGTCTGAAGAGAGTCTGGTCCCCTTAAGAAACAAAAATACTTTTAAAAGGGACTACAGTAGCAAGGCCTTAGAATGGCAGAAAGAAGCTTATTCGTTGATTCATCATGGAAGGGCTTTAGGGACTGGACAGTCCTTGGACGGAAGAAAGCAAAGAAAAGCTATAAGAAACTGTATGTACATAGGTCTGTGCTGTTACTTGATATGAAACTGCAAACAGTCTAAAACCCAAGAAAGATGAGGTGTCCCTGGGTCGCTGCAAAGGTACAAAATGAAACAATATATTAACCAAGAAAAAGTGTGACTTTTTCACATAAGTGTCCACACTAGCTTTAAACTAGCTAAGAAACCTGAGACACCTTTCAAGGGGCCTGATTTTTATCCTTGTTTTTTTTTATTTTATAGAGGTCTTCACTCAGTATTTATTGAAAGCCAAGACTCTTGGAAGTATCTGAAGTTGGTGTCCAAAGATCACTGGTCACCTCTGAAAGTGTTAGCATAAATGAAGCATCAGATCAAATGAGACTTTGCAGTCTTCATCTATTTGATTAATTATGTATTTATTTCCAATTACAACATCTCAGGCTTCCTTTCATGGGCTCCTATATAACATCGCTAAGAGGGCAGTGAACATTCAAACATAGATTTTACCTTTCAAGTCCTAGGAAACAAAAGTACAAATACCACTGTAGATAATGTAATAAGACAGCTTTTTGTCATGCTTTTTAAGGATCTTCCTCCCCTGAACCCCATCTATATTGAAATGGGCCCTCTTCACTAACAATATCATCTACCAGAAGCATTTCCATATCGTATTTCCATTTCAAAACTTGCTCATCTTACATTCAATTAATACTATAATTAAAAACTAAGAAGAAACATTTCATTCACCTAAAACCCCCCTGTATTAACACCAGAGGAAGTGTTGTATACACTCACCATAACTAGTTTCAAGATCATCCTGCAGGATAGCGTTATTGTTGCCACACAGTCCATGTGTTTTGCCCAGGTACTCTGGTGCCATTTTAACATACACTGCAGACATACCATCCCAAGCCAGAGTAAAGGCATACTGGTGCCTGACCAGGAAGTATCCAGCTAGCTTCTGGATGTGTAAGTTTCCAATAATATAAGGTAACTGTACTCTGAGAAGTGAGACAGAATCAAATGAGAAAGTATCACTATTGAAAATAAATTACTTGCTGATTTACGGACTTCCTTATACATCTAAAACCGCTTGAATAAATATTGAGTATTTCCACTAAAAGAAGATGAAATTGCAAATAAGAGCAAAAATCAAAGGATCAATGTCAACAGTTATGCTTCTTAATACTATGCATCACTCCTTTAGGTATCACATAATTACTCCAATGACAGTTCAAGTGCAACTACAGCATCAGAAACATGAGTGCAATTACCCAAATCCTTTGTAGGTGACTTCGTTGCTCATCTTTATCTGTTCGTCTCCAGAAAAGAATAAACTAATGGACCTTTTGCAGGAGTAAGGAGACAAGTGGCACTCAGGATCATTATTCACCTGCCAAATACAATTATCATTGCCAAAGTCAAGATTTTAATTGATACAAATACTCTTTGTAAACCCTTTGCAATTACACAGCTAATATTCCCAATCCCACCCACAGCTCTTCCCCAAAAACCTGAACACAACTAGCACTCTTTTTAGAGCAGTCTTTTCACAGCAGCAGGTTTTGAGGATAAGCACGAGTTTCCTTCCAGCTACTTACATATGGTGCTATAGTAACTGCTAGCCCACATTATATTGCAATTACATATAGATTACATTCTAGAACACTATACTATCATCACAGATTATTTTTAATCTCTAAATATTAATGCATTATTAGCAAGCTCAACAACAGCTAAAAGGAACATAGAAGTGCAGTCCCCTACCTGTATGGAAAAACTCTGCTCATCTAATTCAGTATGTCTCACAAGTGCATATGTGGATTTCCCAGAGAAATAGTAATAGAGTCCATCAAAAGTTTCAAAATTGTATTGACCCCATGTTCTGCATATATGATCTCTTTCAGCACCTGTATTATACACTAACAAAAGGAGAGTCACTTGAGAAGTAAGGCTGGTTTAAAAGCACTAGGTCATGAAGGAACCTCTAGGCACAGAGCAGTCACTGTGGGAACCCAAGTACAACCCCCAAACCCAGTTAGCTTTCTCTCTTTACACACCTGTCTGGCATCTTGGTCCAGTTGCATTAAATCGACTGCAGTTGCACAGCTCTCTGTAGACACACTCACCTCCATTAAAACATGTAAACAAATCTGAGAGGAAAAAACAAAGCATGTTAAAAATAAATTATGATAATTTTCCTTCTTAAGACCCAGTTTTGTCACCAAATGTAACTCCAGGAACGACAGTGAATGTTGGTTTAGCACTTAAACATCCAAAAGAATCCCACAGGCCTCCACAAACAGGAAACATACTTCAAAAGCTTCACCCTGAGAAACACACCAAATGAAGTAAGTCTAGCACGCGTTTAAGAGAGGCCAAATCAAAATAGCTGATACTATTGTATCTATATATTGTATCAACATATATTGTACTATATGTTAGTCTGACATGGTTTTAGTCTCCTAAGCAATGAATAGAGTAAGTGAACAAGTATTACACAAGAAAAAAGCACAGTGCATATATCCTTGTACAAAAGACTGCTACAAATAACACTGGATGGGAAACTCTACCAGGATGAGAGCGTGCTACCCAAGAAATACCATGCTGAGATCCCAGCTGGAAATCTTTCAGCTGCTCTCCCTCCTTCCCTCTTACAACTTTTAAGTAAGCCAACCACAAACACTTTCCATAAAGACACAGACCACTGCGCCTGTTCCTAATTTTAGAGACAAACTTTTAAGAAAGAAAAAGATCAATGCTTAAGTGTAGCGAGTTTACTGTAGAGAAAGCAAGCTCCCTAACTTCCAGTAACAGCCTTGGGTTTGGGACAAGGAGATCTTGTGGGTTTCTTTACTTTTTATTTTCCCTGGGAAGATCCCCACCAAAATCCGACAAAACAAGTTTTCACAGTCTAGGGGAAGGGGTGCACAAGCAGAAATCCATTTTGATTCTTTTGCTTTCAACACACACACACAAGATCGCAACCCCACAAAAACCAAAAAAGTAAAAAGAGGCCATGCTGCAAAGAACAAGGCAGGCAGACAAAGCAAAAGAGAATGCTCCTTTGCCTAGCTAGCCCAAATATCTAGCTCCTTTCCCTGCCCAGCCAGCATGAGTTCAATTTAAAGACTAACACAAGCACCATGTAGAAAGGTCCCTACTTACTCTGACTGAGCCATCTCATTTACATACTCACAGTGACCAATCTTGTCACTAATGCTAAAGCCTTATTCCTCCTGTCAAGAGAGGCAGACATTGATCTTCTTCATGCAGAGTGGTGAGAGACCTGTGTAACCAGAGCTCAGGCCTCAGTTCTTTGCTTCTCTGTGATTCTGCCCTATTGCCTGTCCAGTTACAACAATCTGCAATTAGACTGCAAGTCATGTTCCTCTTAGCTGCAGAGGAAGTTAGCCCCCTTTTGATGTTTCAGATTGAATGATTCCCCTTTAAGCAAGGCTCAGGTATCCTGCTTCAAGCCACATTTATTCAGATTCTGCACCCAGTCAGCTGATCCGGGGCGCTTGCTGTCACCAGGAAGGATCTCCTTTGCTTCCTTTTAGACAGAAAAAGAGTTAGTAAAATCTGAATTGGAAGTCAAATGACTCAATGATGAGCATTTTCCCCTTTATGAAGTTCTCTTCTGTCTGTACATGTATGATTGTAAGAAAACCTGGCTGGACCCCAGGTGCCCAACCAAGCCACTGTATCACTCCTCAGCTGTACAGGGGAGAGAAAATATAACAAAAGGTCAAGACAAGGACAGAATAAGGACAAGGAAAAATCATTCACCAATTACCATTCTCACTTCTCTCTGGCTGCAGATGCCCAGCAGAGCAGTAGCTTTTTCCCCTTCTTAAATGTACTATCCAAGAGGCTCTACCACTGTCACTGATGAGCTCAGCCTTGGTCAGCAATGGGTCCATCTTGTAGCCAGCTGGCATTGGTTCTGTCAGACATGGGGGCAGCTTCCAGCAGCTTCTTACAGAAGCCAGCCCCATAGCACCCCTTGGTACCAAGACCCTGTCACACAAACCCAATATAACAAGATAAATAAAGCTCTTGTATTTGCTTATATCCCTTTTTACATCACTGCAGTGTCTTTCCTTACACTGCATAGAAGTGCTCTGTGTGTAAAGATTCATTATCCATAAACAGGTAATGAGAGGAATGGTGTCGATTCAGATCACATTTAGTGATCTTACTACTGCAAATAATGTGGCCTTTTAAAACCATCTGCTCAATTAATACAGAAATACTTCCCCAGGTATCCAGAATAATCATGCTATAACAAAGGGTTCACTTTGATCTTTGTCATTAAGGGAATATAAGCTCCCTAAATAAGCTAACCCATATGATCATATCACAAGTTTAGGTCACTCCTAGGAACATGAGAAATATTGTAACACCTGCAGAAAGGGAATAAACATCAAGACTAAGCTAAGGTTAAAATTAGGAAAGGTTAGAGGAGAATATTGTGTCCTTAGTTTACCTCAAAGTGACCTCTACTAAGAAGTCCTTAGCTCCCATCTTTCCTTTGACATTATGCCAGTTGAATGCATTGGGTTGGAATCTGAAATTGAAAACTGGTGAGACTTTTCTACCAGAAAGTAGCAGGCCTAAGTAACGTGATTCAACCTGCGTAAGTAATAATGGGATTTCTGACCAGTGATGCCATTACAACCTGCAAGTCACTCTGATAATACGACCATTGTTGTCATGAAGCAGCTTGTCTCAAATTCCTTCTTTATTGAGCAGGGTGAAGACTTGGGATCATCTTATAACACAGGTCTGAATTCTTCTCTGCTTGTCTCATTGCTTAAATACTCTAACCATCTGGTAACTACTGAATGGGCTGCAACCCTGCTCAATATGTGGATAGGGTTATTCTAGTCCCTTGGACTCCTGGACCTCTGTTTAGTTCATCCCCCTTCTTAAATCTCCAGTGTCAGGCAGCAAGAACCAGAGCTGACACCCTATAAGTAGAAGCAGAACCTCATGTCCATTATTTATCACAGCCTTTGAAAAAGTGAGACTCTAATCTAGCCTGTTTGCATTTCATTGCAAGTGTTTCTGAAGATCAGTGTCCAAGCTTCACAAATGTGACTACTGCTGAAAAGAGTCTCTGAAAAGAGATGTTTAACAGCATCATGTAGACCTGCCAAGAGGAAGTTCCAAAATCCATTTTGAACTACGGTACAGTCCCACACAATTCTGGTTGGTCTTTCAAATGTTCTCCATCTGGACCCAAAGCACAAGTTCTGCCAATTTCATATAGTAACTGTTCAAGAGCATCTTGCATCTTCATCAAAATAAGCATTTACTTTGAAATATTATAAATACAATAAATTTTGTGGGTTTGTATCTATGATATTGTGCCCATATAGTTTATTATGCTTTCTTATATTAATACTCTTCTAATAAGCACTTAAAACCTCTTGAACTTATTTCAGTTGCAAGCCTGTATGTCCAGGTATGCTCATCCATGATTTGTTCTTCTGATCTTCTGACATGTTTATTGGGAATAATTATAGCTGAAAGTAATTTCTATAATATGAAGCCCTTCAGCATGGAGACACTCACTCTAACAACAGTTTGGGGCACAAGTAGGTTAACTGCAAAGAAAGCATGTATCTGTGTCCTGTACTGAAGTTAAGATACTAAATCAGAGACACCTAAATTAGATACTTTTCACAAAAGTAGAAGCAAGCAAACACATTCAAGAACATGTCTGACTACTCACGTTACCATGCACATCAACTTTGAAGTACTTAGTCTTTGTTTTAACCATCCTGGGGATCCAGATGCTTAAACTGAACTCTGACTTCACTATAATACACCATTATCATCAGTACACTATTAATTCTTGAATATTTGTGACTGATGGGGACCTCCCTATGGGTATTTTTCTGCAAAACTTCAGCACTTCCTAGTTTTGGAATTCTGTATTTTCTTACTGTTTAAGAAAACTTTGTTTAATGCGAATCACTGAAGACAGGTTTCCTTCCAGGATATTCATTATTAGATTCACTTGGATAAAAAAGCTGAAGTGTGAAAGATTAATTTTGAGATCTGAAAGTGATCAAGTTTTAGTTAAGCTAGGTAGGTACAAGGTCCAGCCTGTTCCCTCAGTTCTTGTGATTCTATTTACAAACTTTGGCCCAAACAGCTCCAGAGCCCCAGAGAGTCCTTTGCAGAAATAGACAAAGACTTCCTAGTTGTCAGAGTTCTTTAAAAGAAGACACATTTTAAAAAGCTTTATGTAAATGTGGAAGAGAGATCTGCCTGAAGGTTATCAAAATACTAAAAAGATCCATTATTTTTAAATTGGTAAATTTTATTCTGAAATGGAGAAGTGAAAACAAAACAGTTTGGATAAGAATTTGCAAGAAACATCACCCAGACCTATAACCATGCATAAAAGAGAAAAAGGTATGCTCAAAATTGAATATTTAAACTTTTGCTGTCAACATTCTTGACATTTTGTGTTTTCTAAGCTTGCATAATTTCCATTACACACTTTCAGGTGTCCTTTTGACCACGGGAGAACGCACGCAAGAAATTCCTCACATTATCGTTTATTCTTCAATTTATAGTCTTTAAAAGCATCTGCCCATAATGGTAGAAGTTGTGTGACATACAGGCTTCAGCAGGATGCAACACAATCTTGAATGAGGACAAAGATCTCATTACACCAGGATATAAAATTTTCCTTTTTGAGATTCTGAATGAGTAGGATGTAATTTTAACCCTTCAATACTAAGAGCCTCCCATTCAGCTGCAGATTTTCTGCTCCAGTGCATCTCTTGAAATCAGAACACCTATTAAGGGTCAAACATCTTCTACAGCAACAGTGACTTTAAACATTAAAGACTCAGGCCTGCTACAGCATTACAATACAAAAAAATATGTAATGTTTTGCCTGAGCCAGGTTCTTAATATGCATTAGCTCTGGAGCTTTTTGTTGGAGTGTTTATTTGATTGGTTGTTTTGTCTAACTTGGTATGAAAAACAGATTTGTGTGGAAGGAAATTACAAGTTTAACAGCTATGTAAACTACATTTCAACAGCTGCCAATTATTCTATAAGCATTTCAAGACTCAAATCTCATATTCCCTGGGTACAAGAAACTAACAAGAATTTATCTTCTGGCATTTACTTGTACCAGACACTTTTTTGTTCCGTTGACATATAAGACATCACATCACTTTCTAAACTGTTTCAGTTTATTAATACAACACAAATATCTATTGCACAATAGAACATGCACCTATGATACAAAAATTCCACGTAAAACAAGTTGGTCTATCTGTATATACAGAATTACAGGAAGTAAAAAAAAATATTGCAACAAGAATTGACTGTAATATATGTCAACTATAATCACAGTTTTCTAAGTATATCATAGGACAATTTTCATAGAGACATCCCTAACCTGGAGAAATTAGCTGATAATCTACCTCCCTGGTTAAAAAAAAAAAAAAAAACAAAACATGGACGTTNCAAAACAAAAACCAACAGGCTTTACTATTTTATAGACCCCCAGATTGGTGTAACTCCCAGCCAAAGGGCAGAGCTATAGCAGCTTGCATCTCTCTTCAAATAGAAGAGGCCAAACCAAAACTATTGTCCTAAGCATTTAGAGCATGTTACTGAAACCCTTGCACAAAGCAGATCAGGTTGTTCTTTTGTTTTGTTTTTAATGTCTTTTGCACAGAGAGTAATGGATCCCATTTCCCACAGTTTACTGGGATTCAAAAAGAAAGCTTCCATGTCTAGGCATTCCACTCTAAAGAGTGGAATAATTCTGATTTTATTTGCCCTCAAGTATGAGCAAATACCAATAATTTCTAAAGCATGTCTCCAACAATATTGTCTTGCCAAAGCAAGTACATCAAAACCAGAAAATCCTTATGAAATATATTTTCTCCTATAGAAATAGGAGTTAGAAAGAAACCAGGAAGTTTATCCTATTACATCTGCAGAGGGCAATAAAACCTAACTGTTGCCATCATAACTACATCCTCCTTTAAAAGCTTAAACATGTGATGAGTTAGCATAAGACACTTGCTGCCCATCTTATTCTCCCTCCTTCTAGATTTGTTCTTCCCTTTCTTCAATATTAGGCCTCCTTAAGAAGGAATAAACTTGTACACAAGCCATTTTCAAGAATTCTGTTAAAATGTGTCTTTAAAGTCCTTTTTCTAGCTGGTTGCCCTGAAACAGAGCATGAAATCCTCTAGTCCCATTAAAATAATTTTCATTTGGCAAAAAATAAACCCAGGGAACCAAACAGTTACTATGGCAACAAATTTCTCAGCATGATTTGCATATTTTCCTCTTTGGAAGTTTATTTGGTTTAAAAAAAAAAATACAGCTAAGAAAATAACTACTTGGTCAATAAGCTGGTACAACCCTCAAAAGCAGAGGAGGTTTACTGGTATGGAATGTTATATTTGCAGATCAATTTTGTCATACCATATGTATGATATTTTTCATGTACTGAGGAGTTCATAGGTAATAGTATTTGAGGAAATAAGCTTCTCTAAATCCTCCCATTATTCCTCCACATAAAGCTAGGGATCAAACCCAGACTATTCACTACTAGGTAGGGCTCATATCCAATGCAACCAATCAGGCTGACTGAAGAGAAACTAGAGGTTTCACATCACTAAAACTACTCCGAATCACTCTGCTACATGTTTCTCCTTTGTATAAGATAAGCATGGCACAGACCCTACAGAAGAGAGAACACAGAGGATCTCCACCCTTGAGAAAAGATATTTAAGCCTGTTGAAAATAAGATGAACAAAAAAAGCAAAGAAATTCCTCAAGCAAATGCCAACCACTGCAAGCTGGTGGCTAAGAATGCCTCATCCTGCTAACCCCTAGATTGCACACAGAAAAAGGATCCATAGATTACCTCAGAAAAAAAGTAACAAACAAAAAACCGCCAAAAGAGATACAGGTAATTTAATGGCAGCTAGGCAGTAATCCACATCTTCAGGTATATCACTACAAGCAAATTGCCCTACTGAAAGATCTTTGCTAGAAAACCTACAGTTAGAGTCAGTCTTTCAAATGATCAAACCGGAACCAGGTGTAAACTCAAAGCTAGGTCAAACCCCCTGAGAAATAATCACACTCCTGCAGTCCTTTGAGACAGATGAAGGCAGAGCTTCCTGACCCTGAAGACCCATATTAGTTATTTTTTGCGTTTTCTTCGTAAAAATAATGATGCAATGATAATGTAACAGACAACTGAAGTTATTTCATGTAGAAACAAAGTAACTTACTAGATGGTCCACATTTCATACTGTGAAGTCTCCTGTTTCGAGATAAGGGTATCGTAGTAGATGAAGTATTGGGAACTGCCATTCCAGACTCCTTTCAGAAAGGACAAAGAAAGCAGCAGCTATAACCAAGATACCTTAAAAATATCCTCATGGTCTATCAATAATAAGCTTAATACTACTTAATACTGGCTTATAAAAATGTTATCAAAAACAACTGTAAAGTAAAAAGTATAGTCACTCTACTCAAGACTCTAGTAAAGAAGCAAAGTACATTATGCCTGAAGACAGCAGGCAGATTTTAAGCTGGTTAAACCAAAATGCCTAAAACTGCACATTCAAACATTGTCCTCATTCTCAATATAAACATGCTGCTGTTTTGGAAATTCTTAGAATTTACCTAGTTAATACACTAATACAATCTTACTGCCATTTCATGTTATTTCTTCACTTTACCTCACAAAGAGCAGTAGCTATATCCTCTAAAATGTTCACAGTTCAGTGACAATTATAGAATACAGTTTTCATTAAGGAAAATTCAGTGACACAATTATAGAATACAGTTTTCATTAAGGAAAATTCAGTGACAAACACAGTATATGTTAGTACACAACATTAGTTACAATGTATGATATCTACAAACAGCTGAGCAAAATATTTCCAAAATAACATTACAACACCACCACCTATGTTTACATATTTTTACCTAATGACTTGGTTAGATTTATTGCATTTAATTTTCATGTCCTAGAGTTTTACCACCCAGATTTCTCAGTCCTGTGTACAAATCTGTAGAGTATTTTTAAAACTGCAGGTGTGTTCTGTGTTCCAAACACCTACTGAAAACTGATCTCAGAAACTCTCAGTAACTAAGTCTTCATGGACATAAAAGTCTGCAGAGGACTCACTCTCCATTGCTTAGTGTTGCTTTATCTCCTCTTCCTCTTGAGGAAAAGCAAGAACATGTAAAAATGCATTATTGTTAGTTTTATGCAGTTCAGGTGGCTAGAACAGAATAATTTTATGCTCTTGAGGTTCTTACCTTTTTAAAACTAATATTCAATTTTTTTTTTCTTCTAAGCATACTTATTTAAATTTTCTGCACAACAGGCTAGTACAGAAGGAAACAAAGAGCCTATTACTGTATCTTGAATTCTTGGGGGGGAACCTCAACCTACAAGCATTTCCTCCTATCAGTGGTTGATTTTGTTACCTGTTTGCAGTTATGTGGCATATTTTTCTCTCCACTGAGAAAACAGAAAGAAAGGCGACTCCTCTGCAGAGCTGCAAACAAGGGCTACAAAGCAAAGTTTCCTTTTCCCACCCTCAAACAAGGGAGCAGGAATCACATGCTCTAGTTACATTTCAGCAACACACCATGAATTATATAGTCAGGGTGCCAAGATAAACCACATCCAAAAACCAGTCCTGAGTTGTAGTGATCTGATATCATCAGCTCATTTACTTTTACTGAGAAGTTAAAAGCTCCCACAAAGTGATTATTGCTGGATGAGCCAGACCAGATCTCAGCTTTCCTTGGAGCAAGGATGCTTCATATGACATACAACTATCTCTGAACAAGCTGAAGCTGTAGCTACCTCCTTCCCTCACTGCTTAAACACTTTAAATCCCAAGTGTCCTTTCTGACACTCCCCATTGACAGGATAAAATACACATTTAATGCTGTTTGAAAGACAAACCCTGAAGAATCACAAATGTAGCATAGCCATCAGAAATACTGACAGTATCATGGTAATACACAGATATATTCAGGTAAGGTATGTGAAACACATTGTTCCGATGACAATCAAAAGGCCCGTCCCCCAGAGAGGAGCCGCCAAGCCCCCCTCAGAGGAGAGTGTCCAGGCGGCACGCAAAGCGCGGGAAAGCCAGGCACCATCTTGGGCTACGAGCGACGGCCCCGCCTCGCCGCCTCAGCGCCGGTCGCGCTGCAGTTCGGGGAAACCTGCCGCGGGAAGGGGCCGTTTTCCTCACGAGAGGCTCCTCAGAGAAAACCCCCCCGTCTCTCCGAGAAGGCTCCGCAGCACCCAGCCCCGCCGTGCTTGCCCGCCGCCCGGCCCACACCCCATACCTGCGTCGCCGCGGCAAGGCCAACCCCTCTCCGAGGTCCCGCGGCGCTGCCTCGGCTGAGGGCAGGAGAACAAGGCAGAGTTTGCGCGGCCTGGGCAGCCCACCCCGCCCGGCCCACCTCAGGGCTGCCTCCCGCCCGGCTGCACACCGAGACGGCGAGGGAGTCCCCTCTGCCCCGGCTGGTTCTTACCTAGGGAGCGGTAGGTCCTCACCGGCAGGGAGTTGCGCCCGGACACCCCATGGAGATAGGGCTAGAAAGTAAAAGTAGCAGGTTAGTGATGGCCGGAGCTCCCCTGCCCCCCCTCCTGCCCCGTTCTTGCGCCGCTCACCCGGGGGCAGCCAGGCGCACAGCAACGCCCCGAAGAGGAGCCGGGCCTCCATACGGGCTGGTGCACGACGGCTTCCCGTGGAGCTCCGGCCCTCAGCACCTGCCGCTACCTGAGCCCTGGGCTCATCCCGCCCTACCTGGGCGGGGCAGCCGAGGGGTTTATCAACCGCCCGCCCTCCGCCTCCGGCCATTCTCCGAGCACCCACCCGGACACCGCCCCTCGCTCCCCAAGGGGGCTCCTGGGTCAGCCGCTGCTTCCACAGCCGAGAGGCTCAGGCTCCACTGATAGTTCTCACTCGACTGCCTGTGCCAGCGCTGACCTCGCCGGCTCCTCACGTTTATTTCCACTTTCCCGCCCTTCAGGTGTTTAGGAAACGACAAGTGTCAGGGCTCCTCAGCGGGAGCCGAAACCCCGGCGGTGAGATGCGGTGTAAAGGCTGCGCCCCAGCTCTAACGCCAACGAACCCGGGGCCTTGTCTTTGCTCCTGAGAACGTCGCTCCACTGAAAGGTGGCGGCTTGTGGAGAGCTGCCGGCTGGTGCTGGGGGCAGCGAACGCTGGTTGTGCTTAACCCACTGAAACAGGCGTCAGAACTCAAGTAGTGAAAGGCATGAGTACGACTTGAGCTGAAGGCACCATGTAGCTAATTGTAGGCATTATGTCCATAGCTTTTTACAATTTTTTTTTTTACTATAATTTCACACTCTTGAATTTGGAGCTCCCTGTGGACCCTTTTCCAGGTTTATTCTCTATTTTTTTTCCTTGTGATTAAATTTCCTATCTGTTTTACCTTCTTTTCATTATTTTTCTTCCTTTTTCTCTTCCCTCTTCCTATTGCTGTTACTTTTTTTCTGTTCTTTTCCCTTTCCCATCTGGTGCTGCCTCCCTCCCCATCATTCTTCAGGTTTGCATATCTTATAACAGAAGCTTTAGAAGCTGCCCATACCAGGTGAGAAACTGTCTCAGATGAAAAGGGGCCTTTTCTGACTGCTTTGGGAAGTCTGTTAACAGTAAGTCATTAAAAAGATCTCTTTTCTGCCTTTGTAATTTGTCCCTGTGGATTGTGTTTCTTGCTGCAACAAGTGTTTCTAATGAAATGATGGAGAACTAGTGATGTTTTCACTGAGAATTCTGTTTTCTTCTGTAAATGTTGCAGGCAGAATGTGTATGAGAAAAACGAAAGTGAGACAGAAAAGATATTCTTTAACTTCAGCACAGCCTTTTCCCAATAACCCCAAACATTTTTAGAATTATGTGCCATTCTCAGTCTGTAGCAGAGCCCATCTACTCTGAATGCACCGTGTACTTGGCTTTGGTGCACTTTCTCTGATCTAGGTTACACTAATGGAAGTAGAGAAAGTAGATCAAAATAACAGGCATCAGTTTACACAACACATATTTTGATGTATTTCTTTACCTACTAAAAGAGCTGCCTACTTTATTCATTTTCTCTTAATGCCACAAGTAGCAAACAATAACTGAAACTAGTTTAAAGCTAATTTAGATGCAATTTGATTTCTTGCTATAAAAGATTTCATTACTAATGAAATAGTCACAACTGTATCATCTTTTAATATGACATATTTAAAGTAATGGAAACATAAGAACCATCTCATATATTTTCTATTACCAAACTTCCAGTTTTGGAGCATGGAGTAGCTTTGTGGGCTTGTTTGTACTTGTGCCCAGAAGAGCACAACAGCCCAGACAGAGCAGACTAACAGCCCACCAAACTTGTTATTCTTTCTGTGGTGTGTCCTTTACCTGATGATTCAGAGCAGTTTTCACATCATTAAATGAAGTTAATTCCACAATATTTTACTACATGGGGGAGTTTCTGGCTCCTGGAAAATGTATCTTTATGATAAAAAAAATAAAGTCACTTTCTTTCAAATGTACATTACTTTAATCTTGTAAAAGATCTATTCTTGTAAACTATTATAGAAGCGATTAATAGATACCAATGACTGTTACAGTCTTTATGTAAAGTTACAGGAAATATACATGGTATTTTGTGTGTCCTCTACATTTCATCCTTCCTTCTCTTTTCAAATATTAGATGTACAGGGAAGAAATTCTATAGCTGTGTGTCTAATGCTTGGATAGAATGTTTTTCAGTATTGTGTGGTACTGGAACTTAGGTAAAAGACAAATGATTTGTGTACTAGTAATTGCACTTCTAAGAGAAAATTGTTTCCTGAAAACAGTTTTTATGTTTGTACACAGGCTTAAAAAGCATTCCTCTCTCATTCCTGACACTTGATATGAGAAATGGGTAGTGTACACATCACTGAAATGTTCTGACACAGCAAAGCCATCTTCTGAATGAGGTAAGAGCTGGTGTAGCTTATGAAGGTTATCACACAAAAATAAGAAAACAGATTCCAGTTTGTATTTAACAGTATGGATTTTTTATTTTTATCATGCTTTTATTTATATTCATACAAGTTTCCACTCTGTTGGAAGGAGGAGCAGGTAAGGTCCCTGTGCTTGCGGAAACCCCATTCTCTCCAGAGTTCTGTGGGTAAAGCTGATTCTGCAGGGACACTAAGGGACATAGCTTAGCAGGTCTCCTCCACTTCTAATCTTGATTATAGAACTCTTTATTATTGTGTCCTGCATTAGGGAAAGTGGGAGAAGAACCAGTCTAACACAAAATTATCTGAAGGAAATTAGTCGTAAATAAGCTCCTTTTCAAGTGCCCTGAGGTTGATTGTTGGCTGGTTTACTCACAGTAGGCATGTCAGAGGCTACCTTTGTAAGCAACAATTCTCTGTTAGTGAGAAAGGCTGGTGGAAATGAGATTTAACAGTGACACATCAGATTAACCGTGCTTACCCGAAAATAAAAAATTGAGATAATTTGTGGTAGAGCAATTTATTGAAGCAAATTATTCTGCCCCGATCCCTCAGGTGTTAGCATATTTTAAACTTAACATCTTTGTGGTTTTCTTAACTAGTAGGACTAGTGACATACATACCTACAAGAGGGAAGTTTGGGTGCAAGCTCTATGCTTGTTCGAGAAGCACCAGTTGTAAAGATTAGCCCAGGGAAAAGGCGTTCGGCGCATAGCCAAGTAGCTGGCGCGGGGGGACTTTTGTTTTACTTTTTCCTTCTTTTTTCCTTTGGCTTTCGGTTGTTTAACCACCGGTGCCCGGCGGCTCGTACCGCTAAAGCTGCGAGGTTGGGGAGCGCGGATGATGTAGGCGGTGGCGGCCGCGCCTCCCACCGCCCCGGGGCGCGGCCCCGCGCAGCGCCCCTCCCGCCCCTGCGCAGCGTCCGCACCGCCCCGCGCAGCATGGAGCGCCGGGTCGCCCGCGAGTTCCGGCACAAGGTGAGCGAGCGAGGGCCGTGGGTGTCCGGGTCGCTTCTCCGGGCAAACCCAGGCAGCGGGCAGGGCTGCTCCCCGCGGCCTGGCGGCAGGCGAAGCGCCGGGCTGGGTACGGCTCCTGGCGCCGGGCAGACCTGGGGCGAGCTGCCGATGCTGCCTGGGTGCCAGAGGAAGCGGGGGGTGAAGCTCCGGGAACGGGGCGCGGAAAGCCTCCTATGAGAGAGTGATTCTAAAACTTAAAACCCTTAAAATGGGAGAGAATTCCGCGATGCAGGAGGTTTTTCAGGGCTTGATATAATCAAGTAAAAAGCGTTGTGCCCAGTCCAGGCGGGGAAGGCAGAAGTGCAGGTGCTGAAGTCCAGGCCTAGGCAGCTGACGCCCGCAGCCCTGCGCTGCCAGCCGCTGCTCAGCGGACCTCGGTTCCCCCTTAACGTTCAGCAGTGCAATTGTGCGTGTGCAGCCATGTGCAAATGCACTGGATACATGGAGCGGCTCGGTCTGCCTGGCACGTCAGCTTGTCTTTTACGCTGTTAAATGAGCGCTCGGCAGAATTCAAAAGTGTATTAACAAAGAAAGCTCAAAAAACTCTAAGGAAAGGAGAGAGAAAAGATGTTTTTGCATTGCCATGTAGGACTCTCTCAGACTAAAGTTTCCTGAGTGCTGTTCTGTGGGTAGTTTATGTGGAGGAGGTTGTGGTTGGTTTGTTTTCTTTTGTTTGTTATTTTTTGTCAGCTAAGGAATAGAATTTCTTCAAAAGTGTAATATATTTTTATAGAAGTATCACCTGGTAATAAACCCATTAACTTAAGAATTGTTAGGATGAAGTAGAGGGGCTGCAAAAAAACCCACCTATATGACAAACTGAAGTTCAAAACAATTAAGGACCTGGGTACTCTGTGTTTGTGACTATAGCCATCCAGTTATTTCTGCTTTTGCTACCTATTACTGTATAACTCAACAGCAGGTTGTGCAACACATCTGTGTGATTCCTAGGTGGATGGTTACCATCATGAACTTTAAACTTTTTCCCTTTCATTGCTGCTATAATTCATAAGTCATTCTAGACCCGCCCTGATAACATAAGACTTATTGTCACCGTTTGTTGGTGCAAGTAAGTAGGATGCATATCTGAGTGAAAACTGAGTTGGGGGATACAGGAACAGGTCTTTTCTTTAAATTATTTTGTATCGTGCTGCTTCTGTTGCTCTCTGTGGCAGTTTAAATGTCTTGGATATTTACTTTTTCCATGTCAAACCAGTGAAGATGGTCAGCCACAGAATCTGCATTTCCTCAATTACTTGCCCCTTTCATATGTTTTTTTCTTAGTAATTAATCAGTTGTCCCTATCAACCAAGCAGCGATGCAAAATAGGTAACACGCAAATATATTTCCCTCAATAGTTTCTCAAAGGCTGTATAGCTTAAATAGAGCTTTTATATTATGCTTTGAGATATAATGGATTGGGCTAATGCTACAGTAGTACATTACTGTGATCTGAACCTTTTCCACACCAAAAAGTGCTTTTTCTCTCCACCACTTCTTCTCTGAGTAAACTTATATATGCGTGTTGACAAACTTTTGTACGTATGTGCAGTTTTTGTGATGACTCCTTATTAATTTCTATGAAAAACTGCAATTTATATAGTGAGAAATAGAGCATAAGTAACTCTGTATTTGTGTTCTAGGATTGTAAATTATACAACTAGTATGAAGATACCCTTAAATAATTACAGAAAGGTTGAGGTTGGAAGAGATCTCTGCAGGTCACATCACTCAACCCCCCTGCTCAAGCAGGGCCACCTAGACTATGTCCACATGTTTTTTTTAATATTCTTGGTGTAAAGGCTGTGAAATCATTTTTTCCATACCTCCACAGTTATTGTTTCAAGAAACAGATACCAAAATACTTTCCCAGTCTAAATTGTCCCATGTCACCACTGATTTTTATTTATTTACTTATTTATTTATTTATTTTAACCTAACATGTAGAAGCATGATGTTTCAGGATTTATTAAATTAGGGTCAACTCTTAGAAACTGTTGATAAACCTAGGTAAAGTGTATGTCTACGGTAAAACTGTCCCAAGGAGTTAATGAATTGGGAAAATAAGAGATGCAGGTGGCTTCAGTGAAGTGATAATTGGTGGAATAGAAGGTAGCAGGAGAAGAACGACCCAATTAAAGAGATGGCCTGGGCAGATTAACCCAGCTGTAGCATTCTGAATATATAAGGAGTCACTTGGGTGCTTGTCACAGGAAGAGAAAGTTGCTGCTGCAGGGTGAGAAGTGCAAGAGTCAACCAGGAAAACTGAATGTGAGAAGAAACAGCAGAATGTAGATACGGCCCTCCAGCTCCTGAGAGGGAGCAGGGATGTGTCCATCAGTCAGTGTATCAGGAGAAAAATGTCATGTTGTTACTGGCTGCTTTCCCAATCAAGAGAACAGATGATGATGGTTTTGTGCTTTGCTGCATAGGGTGGATTCTTGAGACACTGCTCAAACAGCACCTTGGCTAGCACTAGAGGTTGAGTTCTGTGTGCCAGAACTGAAGGTGATTAATATGTTGTAGCTTTTCTAATGGGGAAGGGAAAAATGGGTGTTGAACTTAGTTTTATGTGTATCACCCTGCCATGAGTCTGGGTGCAGTATTGGTGAAGTAGTCAGTTTTTATTGCAACCATTTAGGTTTTTTCAAGGCTGACTTTTTCTTCTGTGTTTTGAAATTCACTGTGAATAAATTGCTTTACTGAGTAGTATTACTGTCAAGCAGTCTTGTTCTGCATCTAGCTTTCTGGCCTTTAGGTGTTTTGAAAGTGTCTTTTTCTTGCGGAGACAAAACCCCACCTGTATGTGGAGTCCTGCTGGCTTTGGAGAGCCAAAAGGGACAAAGGGAATATGAAGCATGTGTTTAGTTTAGAATATAATGCAAACCATTGCAAACCTAGAAAGAAAGGGCCTTTCTTTAAGTATGCAAATTGGTCCTCAGGCTTCACATCACAGTAATACTAGCCTTTAGGTCAGATGTAAATTGTTTTCCTAAACATTAAGCTTGTTCAAATGTAAAACTAATGTACTGTGACCTCTTGCTGCAAGTAAGATCAGTGGGGGTCTTGCTGTCACTGAACATAAATTGAACTTGTATATGAATTCCTTGGTTTGTTTTTTTTTTCTTTATTATACTGTAATTATCCAAAAGCAGGCATAGTAATATGACACTGGTTTAAGTAAACGTACTATTAGTGGGGGAGGAAAGAATAACTAGCAAGCTCTATCAGTTAAGAGCTGGAGCAAAGAGGAACAGAAGTATAGCAGTTTGCATAATGTTATAAATGAGAGCCTGAAATCAGTGGTTTGGAAGACAGAACGTAGATTGTAATCATCTCAGTGTGGTGGTTTTGTCTGTGGCAGCATGTGCTATGTTAATGAGTGGCCAAAAAGGTTTCTGAAAACATTTATTCAGCAGTACAGTGATTATCAGGTAAGGCAAATATATTATTATTATAATATTACTATGACAGAAAATCTAGCATACAGAATATATCAATATTTACCACCTTGTCCAATTGTTGTAATACTAATTTTAGAAAGTCTTGGTTTAAGTTTCACATTGTGAGGTAATGCTCTGTTGCAAAAATGTGTTTATCTTGAAAAAAAACCCAAATATTTCTTTATTGAAATCTTTGCTCTATGGCTTAAGAATTTGTGAAAGTCTTGTATATTCAATGTTTGTGTCTATTTAATCAGATGTTTACAGTAATGTCCTTGGGTTTTCAGGTTAATCTACTAATTGACAATGAAGCAGAGAAAGATTACCTTTATGATGTGCTGCGGATGTACCATGAGTAAGATCTAACTTTACATATGTTTGTGTAGAATTTTACTAATGTTTTTAAATGTAAAAAGTGACTATTGAAGATTTTAAGGGGTCTTTCTATATGCTACTAGAAAAGCAGTTGAAATAATAGTTTTTATCCTGTTTAGTAAAGTCTTATACTTTTACAGTGTAGCCTGCGGACAGGAAAGGAGCATGTCTGTAATCNCTGTTCTTAGAAAACAGAAAGAAAGCATTATTCAAATTCGTTAATGTTTCCAAACAATGCTTATTTATTTACAACAGAGGTTTTAATGGAATTTGTTTTTCAAAGATTTTTGCTAGCTATTCAGATAAAAATTTATTTGCAACTATTTTCTCTGAAAGCTGAAAAAAATTAGCCTGGGAATCTGGCATGTTTAACTACTGTGGCTTATTACAACATAATGGGGGGAAAAAAAATGGTAAGGTGATAGGCCTATTACCAGTCCTTTTGCTGAACTGATTTAAACCACTGTTGCTTAGGACCTATATCATTGTGAGTGAGATCAGCCTCTGGTCCATTGTTTTTCAAACCAGATAAGAATGCATTTTCCACTCATCACAGAGAAGTGGCTCTGATAGACATTGTTTCCATACATATCTTAATTAATAGCATCTCAGCTGAGTGAAATGTAGACGTTTCCATCTGATGTTTGCACTGAGCTATAGTTATGGGTGTATTCAGCTGCATATCTGATTCAGTTTCACTCAGGTCTGTCTAATTGCTTTTCCATTCATAAAGCCTGTTGTTTGGAAAGCTGGTTGATTCAGCAGCCCTTAATTATTTAAAATCTTCTTGCAGTTACAAAACTAGCAATGCATATAGTAACTTTTCTTCAATTGCCAAAATTGCAAAGACTTGAGCAAAATTTCCAGTATCTCTGTTAACATATATTGATGATGCATCACTTTTCTGCAATACATTATGAAGTATTCCAGGGGAAAAAAAAAGTGCGCTTGCTGTTGGAGTTAGCATTTAACGTCTGCTCCACTGTGAATAGCATTTCCAAAAGCATTTGACCTCTAGTCTCATGTAATATACGTTCCTGGTCTGTATTTTCAGTACACATGCCTCAGAAATATAGTGTGCCAGGAAATGTAAATCATAATCTGTATTATTTGCTGTTACCTCTCTTAAGTTTAACTGGATGTTGTGTAGGAATAGCTCCACAGAACCCCAGGGAGCTGTTCCTCCACTCTTGCAGCTGGGCAATGAAGTACATTTTCTAGGCCTATGACTGTCTTGGTGCTGGCAATATCAGGGAGGCTGCTTTGCACAGCTCCCATAAAACAGATCTTCACAGCAGTTTAACTTCTGTAGATTTTGTTTATTGGTTGATGGCCCTTCAATATTGGTAAGAAAAAAATTAAAACTTAAAACAAGACTTTGCTCTAGCTATGGAGCATCATGATTTTTTCCAGTCCCTTAAGTTCAGGAGAAGGAAGTTGTAGCCTAGACTGACTTAGGAGGATTCCCAACTAGTAAGCAAAGATCTAGTAGGCAGGTATATTGGAGCTGGAAAGTTATTTCCAAATAGTTACATAAATCTTTTGGGGACTCTGAAATTAAAGATGCTGTCTATAAAAGTGATGTGCATGACTTTAAAATAGAAAGGCAATATATAGGAGATTTCCGTTATTTTGAAGCAGGTACTTGTTATTCTCTTTGCTTATAGAATGCTTGATTTCTCAGAGACTATTTCGGTTTGGTTAAGCTGATATCTACATAAATAACTTTTTTAGTAGATTGAAGAAACCTGCAAACATTGAAGCCACATGTACAGCAAGTCATTAAATGATGTTTTGTGTTGGTGTGTTTATTATCTGTGTCTGTTTTCTCACTGTGTTTTTGTAGGTCTATGAATCTGCCGGTACTTGTGGGGGATCTAAAACTCGTGATTAATGAACCAAGCAGATTGCCTCTGTTTGATGCTATTCGCCCCCTCATCCCGTTAAAACACCAGGTGGAATATGATCAGCTTACACCCAAAAGATCCCGGTAAGAGAATGCAGAACAATGCAGCTAACTTAAATACAAACAGGAAATCCTGAGTTTTCAGATAAATTCCAAGTAAAATATTGGTCACCTGTGTAAACGCATAATTATTTTACTTTTGCTGTATTTGCTAGAAGTGCAGTTTTGAGCTACCTGAAATGGGTTGCCAAGTTGCTTAGTAAAAGCAGAGTAAGAGAATCAAAATCAATGCTTTGCAGTTGAAACAATCTCTTCTTTTTTTCCTGCATTTAACAATAAAATTCTAATAGCTCTAACCCTCTAGAAGCAGACAGACGACTTATGAAAAATACTTGGTGGTTTTAGCTAATGCACATCCATCCAAGCCTCAGTCAACTTGCTTTTTTTTAATACCTAAATGTTCTAAGAAAAAAATGTGTAACTTTCATATGAAACATTATTTCCACAAAATGTTAAGCAGCTGAACAGTCAAGTATCTTCCATTTCTGCAGAAAGCTGAAGGAGGTGAGATTGGATCGTTTGCATCCTGAAGGACTTGGAATAAGTGTGAGAGGTGGAGTGGAATTTGGCTGTGGCCTCTTCATCTCCCAGTTAGTTAAAGGAGGACAGGCAGACAATGTTGGACTTCAGGTAAAATTATATTCATGGCTGCTGTGCTGCAGAAAGCTTTTGGCTGCAATATTAGGGAAATGGGCAGTAAGAATTTTGCTTTAATATGTAGAAATAGCTATTGCTGAGGTGCTTTTTGTCACTTCTAATAAAACTCATAAAATATGTAAGTCAATGCCATAGTAAATATCATTATACCAATGGTGAATAAAGTGTTAAAATTGTTCTTTTCACCAATTTTAACGACTTGCAAGCCTCTTTCATATTTGAGATGTGACAACTTTTGAAGATAAAAGAGCTTTCTAGAGTGTTTCTACTTCAGGAGTAGCAACAGCTAAATGAAAGCAGATGGAAAGAAATATTTCTAACTATGGAAGAGCATTTTAAGTTGCCTAGTTGTGATTAAATGTAGAATAGAGCATATAAATACTGAAAATGTTAATTCCACCTTACACATATGTAATTTGTTTAATGAAGTATTTACTTGAACTTCATGTATTGTGGGGGTTTTGGTTTATGCAATAGAAGTACATAAAAGAAAGAACCTATTTCTAACCATTTCCAGGATCCTTTGTACTGCATAGAACTGCACTCTCAGTGAACTGTAACCAGGCTGGCAAAAATAATTGTGCAGAGAAACACATTTTTTTCTAAATCAGTAATTACACAGTTTGCATTGATGCAGTTTTGGGTGTTTGGTTGCTTTGAATGTGTCATTTCTTGCTAGTATAGTGAAGAGTGAAGTGAGCAATTGTGTTGGCAAATGCCTGTGTCTTTCTGTGATTTTGGAGGCAATGAGGTGTATTAAAGGTCTGTGTTTCTGAGCACAGAGATTGATAGGCCTGGCAAATTTCAATTTGTCAACTGTGAATAGTTGCTGAAAGTACTGAAGTTGAATGATTATATTTAATGCTAGTCCAAAACACATTAGGCCAGCATGATTCATCGTAGTGTTTAAACAAAGGTGTTTTCTACATATGCTTCAGGGTAACCCCGTGACTCTTGAATTTGGGTGGGGGGAAGCTCTGTCGACAAGGCATTCAAAGTTAGTGTTTCATGTTTGTATAATTCATGCTGAGGGCTTTCTAAATTTTAAGTAAACGTTCCTGTGTTTGCATGCATGCATGTGCCCTTTTGTTTGTACATTCATGGCTATATATCCCATTCACTAATTCAGAACCACCATTGAATTAGTCCCATCTTCTGGCAGCCTGCTCTGGACAGGCATATGACCAGCTCCTTGGGTGCTTTTAAAAGCTCTTTCTTGGAACAAAATCACAAATTGGGGCAATACACCCCCACAAATTCTCTATTTAGAATTGAGAGTGTGGCATAGGACACCACAAACACTGTGCTGGTTGTCAGTAGCCTACTTTGAAGCATGGGATTTGCCAGTGGGTAACTCCAGAGAAGGGCAGCGATGCCCCCTCCCAGAGTTTGCACTGCGGAATCTTGTGCTCCTTGAGCACTCATTACACAGCCAGAATGGGAAGTGTAGGCAAGAGAGTTGTTCCTGGATTGTGATCAGCTCAGTAGAGAGATCCCATCTACATCCTTACTCCACTGCTACAGAACTGAGAAAAAGACAAAGACCAAGACCAGTCACTTAAATGGCTTTTGAAGACATCTCCTGGAAAATACTGGAAGGCATTAATGATGCTGAACAATGGAGAATTTAATAGCCACTGTCTTACGTTGTCATGCTAATACATTCATCTTAATGCTGTGCTGCAGCCCTGCTTCTCTGCTTGTTTCAGACTAGTGTTTTGACATGATCAATAGATAAGGAGTTATGCTTGGTTGTTGTGCTACTGTAAGGATGTCAGTTGTAGTGTTTTCTCAGTTTGCAAAAAGGCCCTGCTGGTTTTCTGTAACTGAGGCCATCGTACTCCATTGGTGACAATGAATGGGGCTGTAAAGAATCTTGGGGCTGGCTTGTACAGGTTGTACTGCAGCTCCAAACGTGGTTAGAGTTTGGCAGACCAAGTAGGGACTGTGAGGGGAAAATATACTTGAGACTGACTAGGAATTTGTTAGGGTTAGATTATATGTATTAATATGGACAGATGGTGCTTCACAGCCCATGTAACTGTCTGACTTCATTTTCTGGTATGTGGTGTTAAAGCTCAGCCTAAAATGTCTTCATAATAGGTGGCACCAGGCGCTTTCTGAACCCCGCTGAATAACAAGAGCTGACAGGCAGCCCATTGTTCTAAATTACTGTCTCGCAGCAAAGCCAACTGCTTCTGAAATTTCACCCACCTGCTTTATTTAACTAAGTCTCTACACATTTTCTATCCCAAAAATGCTATCTGAGAAAGGAATAATGATCTCCTATTATACCATCAGTTTTACATCCTGCTGCTTTTTTTAAAAAATTCCTATTCATCTTGCATGATTTCTCCTTGAAGTAGTTTCCAAATTACATTAAAATGACTGAAAATCAGTCATGAAGGCTCACTGAGGTATTTGTAGTTTCGACCCTTTTTTAACTATGGTTTCTCTAAAAGGCAAGTGTTTTGTCCTTTCATGAAGAAATGTACTTCATCTTTTTTGTTTTCCTTTGCTTTCTGATACTTATGTCTTTTGGGATTCTGCTGAATACAAAGAGATGGAGGTCGGTCTGAGTGATGAAAGTGTAAGAAGTATACAAAATGAGAAATTTGAAACAGTGATGTTATTATGTAAAACCCCTTCAATTTTCTGGAAGCATTAAATATTTCTTAGGGTAAAAGTTACAAGTAATAGACATTTTACTTGGGAAAAGTTAGGTTTGCAGATTTTCCTTTGAAGTCTATCATCTCCCTGTTTGATAGGGAAAGGAGAAGCAGTGATGTATAATAACAATGTAATTATTACTGTCCTACTCTGCTCGGTCCTGCAGACTTATTTCTGCTGCTTCTGATTCAGAGGGTTGGTGTACAGTGATACCAGCACAAAAGTAACAAAATATATGAAAACAACTATTAATTATTTCAGTATATGGGCACTTTTTTGAGGGAAAAGCTGTCCTAAGTGTCCTAAAGAGTAGCAGTTTGTTACATGCCTATGTCTCCTGTAGCTCAGCCTAGGCTGGAGTATTTCTAAAGCACCATCACTCACTCACTGTCAGTCAGTAACAGAAATGTCATTAGGATTAGTGAAGAGTACCAGACTGTCTTCTCCTTTCATTTATGAAGCTCAGCAAAAAGGAGTATTAAAAATATCTGTATGGGAAAAGCTCATTCCCATATGGAAGTTAAAAATTAAAATATGCTCTTGACTGCATTTGTAATTTTGTAAGTGGTTGCCTTTTAGAGAGCTGATATAATACTAACAGATAGGACTTGCATAGTGAATGATGACATCCTCAGAGCAGTGCAACTTCTGCTGATACAGTTGTATGGGGACTCACAAACAGCCCTGCCATTTGCAGTCCTAAGACTGGGATGCTTCTGTGTGTTATGGCATTGCAGTTAATAACAGCAGCTTAGATGATCCCTTTAAAAATGTGGGTTTGTGCAAACCCAGGCTCCATCGTCTGTTAGAGCCTGCATGATGCAAGTGTGAGTAAAGGGGGGAATCTTGAACTAAACTAAAAGCAGACAAAAAAACCCCAACCCAACAATGAATATATAAGATCAACAGAAAAGTCTGGGTAGATGAAATGAGGTCAGTGTTGCATACTTAAGGTTAAATAGTTATATGCAAACTTCAGATATTTCTGCAAGTGAGTGATCCAGAGAGGCCAGAGGTGGGAATGGAGGAAGCTTTTTGAGCATTTTACTACTGAGGAACTGAACCTTCTTTTGAAAAGCAGAGGTCACTTGCTTTCCTACCTTTTCCCAGAATAACCAGAAGAGTCTGGAGTAGGCTGAGAATCTTTATGCACAACACCACGAGTCTGACTTACCTCAGAGCCATTCTGCTTCTTGGCAGTACAGTCACATCGCCAGTGCTAAGCCCAGTCCTAAAAATGCATTATTAACAGTGGCTTTCCCAAAGTGGTGAGGGCAGTGGAACAGCTCTGGACTAAATTATTGGACTGAGGGGAAACTAGCTCAGAATTCAGCAGGGAAGAGAGGAGTTCAATGCCACAGCTGCCAGGCCTATGGGTTGGGTGGTGGACATGGTTGTGAACGTTGGGAACAAGTTGGTTACATGAGTGCTCTTTCATAGCAAGAGCTACCAGGGGTGCAGCACTAAACTGCAGACCCCGTGTGCTTTTCTTTGTCTGATTCTGCATTTTTACCACAGGTTGTATGTTCAAAAGCCTTCACTGCTGACCTATTTCCACTCTTATTAAGGATCATATCAAAAATGAAGAGTCAAGCTCTTAAGAGTGCTGCAGATTGCATACAGGCCATTGCCCTGGGTGAGATTTTTGGATGACCAGCAGGTGGAGCAGCAGTCCCACTGGTTAGGGGCTGGGGACCACTGCTTAGGGGCTGAGGACCACAGTCATGTTCTGCCTCTGCGAGTGTATTCTCTCCTGCAGGACAGACAAGTATTGCATTTACTTTGCTTTTCTAGTCTTCTGATGCTGTGTTGTCCGATAAAAATCTTTTAAGTCCAGTGTGAGCTAAGCTGGTACAGTGGCCGTGTTGTTCTTTGTTGTACATCATTAAAAGCATATGGCACTTCTCAGAGGAAGCAGAAAAGTTTGTGAAAGAACTGAAGACGACAAGCAGGTGTTTTCTTGTTTGGATGCTTTCAGTAGGAAGATTTGATAATAGTTACTACATATGAAAAAAGGCAGAAGGTGGTGGTATGCCTGATGTCCTGTCATCCAACAGTAAACCAGTGTGTGTTAATGTGACAGCCTCTAAGATACAGGCCATATTGAGGAATTCCTGCTTCCAGTTCTACTCCCTCCTCTCACATAAATGTGGTGATGCAGATTTAGGCTTCTGATGCTGAGCTGTGCAGTGCCAGAGGAGTCGTCTCCAGCTGTGCCTGTTCTCCCTAAAACTGTAAGCAAGGTACAAAGAAGCTAGTCTTCAGTGGGCCAGACTGTGACTTCACTTGTTTTCAGACACAGATCCTTCCATTAAACTTGTGTGATGGAGAATCCAGTGCATGCACTGAAATTTAGCAGCTTGATACTTCAGTCATTAACTGGAACATTTTAGGCAATTGTTACCTAGGGATAATGCTGCCATGAAAGCAGGTGTACTTGTGAGAAGGCACACACAGTTCCATTAAGAACAAAATCCTAGTCTGTTGATGTTAATGAGAAAAGTTCCATCAATTATCAGGGTGTCATTTTTGATACATTTATATCCACAGTAGTTCATAAGAAACACTACTGGAGGGCACCAAAGCCAAGCCAAAGTACTTGGCTTTGTTCTTGCAGAGATCAAAGTACACAAGTATAAGAGGGTATTGTTGAAGGTTTGTTGTTAAAGCCATTTCCTGGTAATCATTTGTGTGTTCTGCTGTGTGGAGGATGGATTTGCATTGCCTGATGGAGGAGAGTATGGACTAGTTTTCACATAGCCATGTCATGTGGTTCACGTTAGGTAAAAGTCTTTGCTTATGATGCTCTAGCCAGGGCCTGGCATTTTTCAGTGTGATCTTGAGCAGCTGATAAGATGTGTCATTGCTTAAAAACTTTTTAATGTTAATTCACAATTTATTTTTTCTTCTCCCTTTCATTTTTGAGGTTGGAGATGAGATAGTTCGTATAAATGGGTACTCGATTTCATCGTGCACACATGAAGAAGTCATAAACCTCATTCGTACAAAGAAAATAGTGTCCATAAAAGTAAGACGTAAGTAATATAAAAAAAAAATCACCTGGCTCACTAAAGATTGCTGTTAACAGATTGCTGGTGCTCTGTAGACACTGTTACTTAACAGTATTTTTCTTTTTTAGATGTTGGCATGATACCTGTCAAAAGGTAATAATATCTAATTTGAAAATTAGATTATTCATTTTCACGTGGCCTCTTCAATATCCAAAGAACCTCTGTGTTTATCTGTATATTTGAAAATGTGTGAATGGGCATCTCTGTAGCTAATTAAAATGTCATATCCTTTATGATAAATAGGAGATGTCTTGTCTGATGAATCTGGCTTTTTATACCAGTTGCCTCCTTAAATGAACCAATTTCTATTTCCTCATTGTTCATGGATATTACCTGGAAATTTCATTATCAGCACACTGAGCTTAGCAGAGAGCTCCACTGCTTTGAGGATTGCTTCAGAGCTTAGAAAAAATTCATGTTATTGTCCTCTTCCAGTTTTTGTTGAAAAGTTGAAACTTTAAGTAGAACATTTGAGAAATGTTAACAATGGGAGGTGTCTCTGCATAAGCATTTGTATAAGCTGTTCAAGTTGTTATGATTATTTTCACAGTCTTTCGTAGAGTTTCCCAAAATTGTTTCATTTGAGGTTTTCTCAATTTTATGTTTGGCCAGCTTTATTAGCCTAAATAGTTGTATGTTTGTTTGATGTTCTATTTAAGTTGCTGGAAAATAAAACAGTTGTTGTGAATGGTATCCAAAGGAATCTGTGGATGCAAAATGGGAGGCTACATTCCAAAGTAGCTTCTTGAATACATTCATATTTATTTTGTCCCCATTGTTTTAAATTACTTTTTCCTTCCAGTTCAGCAGATGAACCCCTTAAATGGCAATATATGGACCAGTTTGTATCAGAATCTGGGGTAAGAGAACAATATTTTATTAAGATGTCTCCTGGAAATCTGTAGTTGTTCTGAAACGCTTTCTCCTCTGACCTTATCACAGAAGTTACTGTTTGTATTTCTGTGATGTGAGATCTTGTTACAGGTGTTCTGGGAGAAACATCTTTTGTGATATTAAATGATTCTAGAATCATTAGGTAAGGAAAGGGCAGGATACAGATGAAATATCTTTTACTCATTAATTTCTACTTTATTTTGCTTGAGCTTATTAATTTACCAGGCTATAGTTCTACTATCTTAATCTTGAACAGATTATTTTATCTATCTTAGCTATATTAGCAGAAGAATGACAGATACGAATGCAAGAGAGTTTTGTGGGTTGCAGCAGTGAAAAGAGAGCCCACAATTACTGTTCTTTTGCTTTCAGGAAGAAAGAAAGAATTAAATAGCGAGCACTACATATTTTTCCAGCTCTTTTGTCACTGAACATCTAAATTTTTGTTTTGCCGTATCACTTTTCTCTAATTTTCCTTCACCCTTTTCTGAAGACAAAGTTTGATTATTTAAACAATCTTCTCCAAATAGAAAGATAAATTCTTTCACCTCAGTCGTGCAGCGCCACTGAAATGACTGTACTTCACATTCATCTCCAGTAGGACCTCAGAGGAATCTTATCTTGGTGTTGGCAGGGTTTGGACCTGGCTTTGTGAAGTAGTCTTGATAGGAGTTCAACACCGAGTAACCTCTGCAGCATTTCTTAATCCCCCTACAGGAAGGAAAGGGCAGTGTTGCTGGTCTCGCCTCTTCTGGAGGGAGAGACAATAAAGAGAAGAAAGTCTTCATTAGCTTGATTGGTACAAAAGGCATGGGATGCAGGTGGGTACACGTTTCTTATTTAATGTCACTGGTTTAAGCGAGACATCCACTGCAGTTATTTCCATCCTTCATTGATATGATGTCAGGAAAACAGAGATCCACGCTGGATCAGGAAGGCAAACTGGAACAGGAGGATATCTGTGACACACGTTATGTATTACTAGACAAAGGATAAATACTTCAGTTACAAGTTATGACTTAAAACCAAAAAAATCTTTTAAATATAAAAATGAGAGCAGGCTGCAAGTGGTGGCATAATACAACTTGTCATGGAATTTGATCTTTTCAATGCTTTTATATTTTAAAATACTTTTAAGTGTTGCTCTGTGACATATCAAGTTCCAGCGCTGTCCACTGTCATGTTCACTCTCTGAACTTAAACTGCTTTCTGTAACCCTTTTCAGAACTGAGAAGTCATTACACAGATATATCCAGTTCCTAAAAGTAATGTTGAATTTGCAAGATCTTTTTTTTTGTCTTTAGAAACATGAACAGATGCTTCTCAGAATCCTGTTCTTGCAGCTAGTTATGCAGGTTTTGGAGTAGAAGAGAGATTGTAGCATTTCTTATATATTTGGGAATATATACTTGAAGTATCAAGATTGAACTGCACAGAATTTTTTCTAAAGCATAAATTTTCTTCCATATTTGAAAGATCTAAAGGTTCCAGCTTAAAGCTTCCAGGCAAGATGTTGGTCCTGGTTGAAACATCCTTCTTGCTTCTAGTAAATAATGCTGAAAAATAACATTGATTTATACATGAAGTGTACTTCAGTTCAGTGAGTAAATGTGCAAGCAATTTGTAATTCTTCATTGTGTTACATGCTTGCTTCCAAATGTCATTAGTGTCCCAGTACCTTAGACAGTACTATTCTAGTTTCAACATCTAAGGAAAAATCCAGAAGCTTGAATATTTTTCTTCTAGCTTTTTCTTAAATCACAATTTTGTGATGTAAACATTAGAAAGGTAGGATGATGAACTACTGTGTCTGTACTGGCAAATTTCAGTGTTTGTTTCAGAGTAGGCTAGTACTATAAAAATATCCTTTATTTAGAAACAAATTATGAGAAAACAACTACAATGTCTCACTGTATTACAGTGTATGGTTCTATAAATATCCTATAAATGTTTTGTTTTTTATATTATGCCAGTATTTCCAGTGGTCCAACACAAAAACCAGGCATTTTTATCAGCAATGTGAAGCCAGGCTCTCTTTCAGCAGAGGTGGGCTTAGAGGTAAGTGTGCTGCCTTCCAAGGATTCTGGATCACTGTAAAGTCAGTAGCTGTGTAGGGTTTTTTCATGGGAAAGAAATACCTTATGGTTACACTTCAAATGAAGCAAGTTTCATAAATTTTAAGAACATGAGAGTGCTCTCCTGGGTCAGACCAGTAGTCCATGGAACTCAGTATTTGGTCTCAAACAGTGGTCATAGGAAATGCTAATACGGGAAGACGTGGAAGCCTGGCCAGTTTCTGGTCTGCTCCCCTTGTACTCTGCCAGTACCTGTGTTTTAAGAATGTTAGTATATTTCTTTCTGTTCTCATTTAATATATGTACTAATATAGCATCTGTACTAAAAATTGGATTAACTTTTTTAGGTTGGTGATCAGATTATTGAGGTAAATGGAGTGGATTTTTCCAATGTGGATCATAAAGAGGTAAGATCAATCTTCTTAATTTGCTGAATTAGTTAATTGTCAGTTTATTAAGCATGCGTCTTATTTTTCTGGCTGCAAAAAATATGCTTTGATACCAGGCTACTTAACCAAAGAGATTGGGTATTGAACATGGGAATTTGGAGATTTGAATATCTACTTCCTGTTTACTTCAGGTGGATCTTCTGGAAATTCCAGCCTTCACAACCAACATCTTTTATCCTCTATATCACTTAATTCTGACTGATTTTTGTTTTGTTTTAATTTGCAGGCTGTAAGAGTGCTCAAAAGTAGTCGTACTTTGACTATCTCTGTGGTAGCAGGTGCTGTAAGTAGTATATTTCTAAAAGTAGAACATTTGTGAAAACTGCTATGTTGGCAACATAGATCAGAAGTAAAGCTGTGTTTCTTTATAATGTCTGTACCACTACATACTATCAAACCAGGGCAGTGTTGAGTGGCTTTTGATTACTTCATTGATGACTATCCACAGTATTCTCTAATAAAACAGTTTATGACTGTGGGCCAGTGCAAACCCATTCCCTTGACAAGGAATGGAAATTAACTTTATTGTAGTGGTTTCTCATGTTTGAGAGCCACTCTTCTGATAGCTGCTTCTGCTGAAATGTGAAAGGTGAATTAGATTGGGAGTCAATTAATTTTTCATTTTGAATAGCTGCTGTCTTAGGCTTATCCAAGTTAATTCCTTGTGTAACTGTTTATCTGATCTCTTTAGTGTATTAACACATTGGAAAAACACTCAATTTTTGATTTCCACTGTTTAGTACAAAAGAGCTATACACCTTTGGGACCTAAGCTAAAGCCAGCTGAAATGAATTAAGCCTTCCCACTGACTTCAGTGTCGCTTCCAATAAATGTTCTAATGTTTTTACTGCTTTAATTCTTCTTACAGTAAAATGTATAATGCTATACAAGAGGATACTAATCAAAGATGGTAGTTCCTAATTGCCTTGCAACTGAATTAAGTAGGGAAAACAAGATTTAATAAATGGTTTAAGCTACTTCCTAAGGGCTCATGTATACTGTGTAGCTATATTAAGGAATTAATGGTTTAATTAAACTACTCCTACTGTAACAAAGGCATTGTAGACATTGTTTAAACAAATGCTTCAAACTAGTTGATAGAGCTCCAGGAACTCAACATCCTAAGGGTGTAGTTTAAACTCTACTGGGGTTGCACCCTTAAGATGTTAAATTGTTGCTATGAAACTCTTCTGCTTCACTCCACTTTGCATGTCTCTCCTTTTCTCAGTACACATCTTTGTACTGAAGAAGAGATTGCAAAAGGAAACAGCTTCTCTACTGATTTTCAGTCCATGGTGCAAAGGCATTCTTCACTGCCTTTGTTCAGACTGTCTACTTTCAGCCTTAGAGACATGAAAAATCCTGCTTTAATAATTAACATGGGATTTTAATTTCAGTAATGAAAATTAGATAAATGTTACATTCCACAAATAACATCATGGAAATAGCTTTCTTGAATAGAAAATAGTGCAGAGCAGTAACTGTGGTTGTCTTCCACACTGGGATTCATGCAGTGTGCTATTCTCTAGCATTGTATTGCTCTGTTAGATTGCAAGAAAGTGTAATGTGGAGTTTTTTCTGGGTGACACGCTGAGCACGTCTATGGCATGATCTC
>VYZX01026990.1:78456-89346 GCA_013401335.1 Brachypteracias leptosomus
ATCTCTATGCTGTTGCTGCTGACTTTAGTGGTTGCATGAGGTGTTTAGCACATCATAACTTTGAGACTGATACTGGAGTAGTTCGTTGGAATGAAGTGGTCAGATCTTTCAGAGTCTTTCACAAAGCATTCCTTCAGAAAAAGTGATGTGAGGAAATGGCAGATGTGCTAGTATGTAATCAGGTTTCAATTACTTCCTAGAACTACATTCATGAGACTTTAACCCAACTGATTTGGGTGGTGGTTCTGATTGCAGGGAAAGGAGCTATTCATGACTGAAGAAGAGAGGCAGAGAGAAGCACATCTCCGTGAGCAAGAACGCCAGGAGTTATTGCATCAGAAGCGACTTGCGCTGGAGACTAACAAAATCATCAAAGAGCAGCAAGAGAAAGAGAGATTGTAAGGACTCTGTATAGGACAGTGAAAAATTCAGCTTGGATTTTTTACAGGAGAAACTGTGAGATTACCAAGTTACGTTAACATGATTTTACTGTTGCAGAGTCTCTGTTCGTAATTCCTTATCCTGTGGTGCTCTTGATGTTCTGGGGTTTTCAAAGCTGGTATCATTCAAATGCTTCTTGAGTAGAAGGGTCACTTTGTTCCTTGCCTGTCATACCCCTATGGTTCAGTGTGATCTTAGTTATTTTCCTGATGTCATTTCCTCATCCTTTATTTTTAGCAAGGCATTTACAAATGTTATGCTCTTACAATAACACACTAGTATCCATGGTCATGAACGTCCTCAGGGTTCCTATGAAAGTATATTGAGCCCTTGGTATCTTAAAGACTACTTTTAAAAAGGAGCATCTTTCCCCAGTGAATATGTATTTACTGTCTATATCTTTCACAAAGTGTACCAGCATAGAGTTAGTAAAAGTTCTTACTCAGAAAATAGTGGTTTTATCATGGTATCCTAATCCTCTTATTACAGAAGAAAACTGGAGATTTCCCAGAAGGCTGCAGAGGAAGAAGAGAGATATCGTAGAGAAATAGAACAGTAAGTACACAACTTACAGAGACAATATGCTGCCTGAAAAAAGTGCCCTTAAATATTAGATCTGGCTGAAAACATTGTACATGTTCTTTTCTGATAAAACTAATTTTTTCATTTAGCTAAACATAGGGTCCAATGCATATGAGTAAGTACACCACAATCAGAAATTAATCTGAAAATCAGCACCTGGAAAACATGAGGGTTATGGTGATAATAAATTCAATGTGAAAATGAAGTTGAGGGCTTATTTTAAAAATGTTCTTTAGAGACACTTCAGATTAAGGAAGTTCTGTGTCTCAGCACTTGTTTACTCTCGTCACTGAACCATTACATTTAGTTTGGACAAGAAAAAAAAAAAAGAATACTGCAAGGAAATGGATCAGGGAAGAAACAGAAGAATGACTAAAGAGTTGAAAACTGTGCATTTGGTCCAGAACTTGATGACATACCCACTTAGCATATATTTTAGGAACAAATTTCAGATGTGCCTAAATGTTAGAGATCCTTTACTCTGTGTATTTCAAGTTACATTGTAACCTTTTTTTCTTCAATTAAATGTTTAGATTTGGTTTTACATTTCATTCTGTCCAGTGTTTCCCACTATTGACTATGACTCCAAATTGAAATACTGACCTTAGCTTCAGATTTAATCGTGCTTTGACCACATGTAGATATTTTTTAAACTATAACATCTGATATAGGCATGTGATAGATATTCTGTCACTTAGTATTTTGGCTAAAACTGGCTGTTTTTCTATAGATACTTCCTAGTTCTAAAAATGAAAAAATACTAGGTGAGAAAAGGTTTGTATCATCAGTTAAGGTGATAGCATTGAAGTGTATCACTCTTGGCCTAACACCTGTGCAGGTGTTTATGTAACTGGCCTTAGAAGCCTCAAAGTTAAGTAAGAATGTTTTACTCAGTTACATTGTATTTTATGAATTATCTTAGTAGCTTAGTAAATGAGAGAAAGGAATTTGGTTTAGGTGAAGGGGCAGTTTATCATGCTTTACATTAAAGAGAAAAAACCCAAACATACTGAACACTTAATTGCAATGAGTTTATATTGATGCTGGGTTTTTTTACACTCAAAATTCCTGGCTGCATTTTTTCCTATAGGATAACAGCAGAGGAAGAGAAATATAAAAAGGAGTGGGAAGAAGACTGGGGTCCTAAAGAACCTCCCAAATCTCTAAAAACTGTGACTGCAGAAGTGCACTCTGCCCCTCCTTCCAAACACAAATGTAAGTAACTGATTTCAACCTGCTTCCTAGGGAAGGTGTTTATTTCAGATATGTCTCTGAGCTGTGTGGAATATATCACCAGTTTGTGTCAAAGCCAAGCTAGCTATGACTTGGTTATTCTCAGGAGATTGGAAGCATATGATAGATGAATTTAATAGCTCTTATTTAACAGATACCTAGGCTCGCAAAATCTACATCCACTCAGTCAAGGCTTTTAACAATCAGCAGCAGCAAGAAAAAGGAAAAAAAAAAAAAAGGTTCATTATGAAATTGTCTGAAGTATCAATTCCTTTAGCTTGGGGTTTTGGTGCTTTGCTTTCCATGCTGTTCTTATTCCATATTTTGCCTGTCAGCATTTTTACAGAGCAGTTCGTGCACCAGTAGACTTGTACTGAGTTCCACTGTATGCCCACATGGAAGGAGTGCTGCATTTTTTATGATATGTGATTTTGTTTTTATGTTCATGTGGATAAGCTGGTATTGAAATGCCAAGTTATACACATATGAGTGCTTTCATTTCAGTGAAAAAAATATTACTTGTAGTAAGAAGTAATATTTTAGGGTTTATGGGCATTTAGTTACTGGGTTTTGTTACTTTTAAAAATGAAGGTATGAAGAAGGGGAGACAAGTGTTTAGTTTTGTTCTTTCATTTGGAACTAGCTTTGAGCTTTTTGCATAAATCACATCAGCAAATAATTTAACATAATTTTATATTTGAAAAGAGATCTTGAGAGGTGGAGTGTTTGAAGATGGAAAACTAGTACTAGATTTGCAGTCCCATTTGGAGTAAATTAATGCACTTTATTCCTATTGTTACCTTCTTTCCATCTTCCTTACTTCAAATCAGTGTATTATGGAGGGTGGAGATTATGGTTTTGAGAATTTTTATCTGTTTGCTTCTAACTAAAGAGATAGATATGGAATCCCTGCTTTTGGCTTGGAGGAAATGAAACCAATGTTTAGTTTTCAGAAAATCCTAATGATCTTTTCCTTCCTCTCTTGAAGAGGACCTCAGTCCTCTCTTACTTTGGCAATCTTTGGGGGCTGTAGGAATATCTTGGAGCTCCCGTGTGGAGGAGTAAACAATTGAGCAAACAATATATTGAATGCCATCAAAAAGTACAACCTAGATCTTTTGACAGATCTGTTTCTTGCCAGCAAACCATTCACATCTAATTTATTCCTTCTTAGGCTAAAGTATTTACCACATCATTTTTCTGCATGTCGCTTTCTTCAGTTCTTGCTCTTTTGACAGCTGTCTTGAAAATGAAATGATGATTGTATAATGAGCTGGTGCAAAAATAATGTTGCATGCAAAGCATGTAAGTATGTCCTAATTAAAAACATGCAGTCAGAACTTCCAGATCAATTCCTAGTGACCTAATGGTGAGAAAGCTAAGCACATTTCTAAGAATTTGCAGAATTCAGGCAACTGTCCATGAGTTGCTGTGTGCAGTAGCAGATCTGTTGGTATCTTAAATAGACCATCTGTCAGAGTGGAAAAAATATCCAAATGTGGATTACCTGTAGATCTTGAAACACCTTTTCCTCCTTTTTCTATTCCCCTCCTAGTATTATTCTCCATACTGAGTCTATCTCTTTTTCCCCCCCTGTCCTTCTTTTCCCTGTCTTTTTCTTCTTTTCATCCATTGCAGCAAATCTTTCACAAACAGGCTGTGGTTTGCACAGCCTGGAAATTGGTTTGGTGCCACTGGGCAGTCTGCTTCAGAATTAGTCGAGACTGAGGAGTTACTATTTGTACACTGACGCTTTTCCATGAAGAATTGACCAAAAGTCTAAGTCCATCTTAGGTGTCCGAAGGAGTTTAAGATGCTTGGAGCTTAATTGGCAGCTAAGAAGCTAAATTGGAAGCTACAGATAGTGGAGATGTGGAGATGTGGAGAGTGTACTAATACGGATCAGGCAAAGGAAAAAGTGAAAAGTGCTTGTTGCGTAACATAGGAGAGACCTGGATTGGTTCCCAGCCTGGTTATGTTGGGGGGTTTTTTGTGTGACTTTGGGGAAGTCACTTAACTTTTCATCAGTGAGAAACTGAGATGCCAATCATCTTTTATTCATTTATTTTTCTGAATCTTCAGGACAGGACAGTGTTTTCACTGTACAGCATTTACCCCAGTGACACTACAGTAGAAGGCTGATATTTCTTTCTGAAGTCAGATATCCCAGAACTGGTGATGGTTTCATTACAGGAAAAGCCACCTACTTCTGCAGGCCTCCCTTCACAGCAGAGCAGAATAATTGTCCATGTGCAGATCCCAACTGCTCTTCTGGATTGGAGAAGGTTGGAAATTGATTCAAGCAGGACCTTATTTGGAAAAATATCCTATTGCTAACTTCTTTTTATTTCGTGGAAACTTCTAGTCGCACACATTGCTGATCTCTCTTTCACTTTCTGGGAACTACCAGTTAGACTGTCATTTCTATCTCCTCACTCCTTTCCTCCTTTGTTTCTCTAGTAGATTTAAAGGGAGTTGCATATGACCACCCTGAAACAGATGACGTGGATGAAGTGATCATGAAGCAGGACAAACAGGTTTGCTGCTCAGCCTTAACTTCCTATCCTGGTTCAGATTCTTCCTGTGCTTCACTTCCTCCTGACAGTCAGTCTTGACACTGAACCTATCATTGGTTTAGCTCGGGCAATATGAGTGGTCCTTTGGTAATGATGAGAGGTTGTGACACTGTTGCTTTCTAAAGGTACCTTGATGAAAATTGATACAAAACTCTATGAATCCTACAGAAAGGTGGATTGTATTGAGAGCTCTGTGTGTTATCAGTGTTTCTTATATAAAATTATGGTAATGGATTCTTTAGTATGGTTTTACTTAGCAATATGAGTGGGGGGTTTTTTCTAATATTTAGGCACTTGGCTTGAAATATTTTGTCCTAGAAAATGAAGCTTTTCTTGTCTCCTCAAATGCCACCATGTTCTGATACAAGCTGGAATGGGTTTGAATACCTTTTTCGTTTTAAGAAGTCTTGTTAAAATTAGTGTAAAGTGGGACTGTGACCATAGAAATCCTAGCAGTGCATATGGACTGTATGGTTCTTTTATGAAGTTTACCTGTTGCATTTGCTTTGTTTAACATACAATGTGTACCAGTAAAACAACAGTAACTTATGACTAAATGTACTAGCACAATCAATCAAGAAATCGGCTAAGAACTTATGTAACATGGAACCTTTGGTGTAGTGTCTTCAAATAAATTTTAATCCGTTACATGTATCAGCATGGGTTGATCTGAATCTGAACCAGTCCTTGAGTTTTCTTCAAAAAACAACTTTTCCTTTAACTTTTGTAGCTTTTGGATGGTTTTATCGGTATGAAGGAAAATTTCCCACAATCCGCAAGGTACCAAGTTTGATATGTAAATTTGTTTGCTGTGCATTTGAATTTTAATTGCTTTATTTTTCTTCTCTGTAATTACCAGACATTCTTTATAGTGAATGTTTCTACTCTGAATGCGTGTGCAAATTAAGGTGCATTTGGGATACATCTGCCTAGGAGTTTGTCCTTTTGAATACCTTGAACTTTTCCAGTTCTGCCAGGTGCAGTGGGAATTGTTGGTCAATACTTTGCAGAAGGTGTTCAGAACAGGTGGGCAGTCTGTCTATGTTCTTCAAAAGTCATCAGAATAACGTGTAAAAAAAATTACAAAGACAAAAATTCCATGGGAACCAAGTATGCAATTCCCAGTTAAACCTTTGCAAATTTCCCAGTAAGAGGAGTGCTGAAGGCAAAAGGCTTTTAGGCACGTACCTCACAGAATGAGGAAAAAAAAAAAAAAGGAAAATCTTTAAGCTTGCTAGAATACTTTTATATCTCTAGAGTGGCTGCTAAAGTATTGCAATTTCAAATTATTAGTTTCAAATAATACTTTATTCCTCCTTCTGCATTTTCTCTTTATTTCTGTTGATGTATATTAGCCATATTATAGGGGAGGTGTTGGTTTTGTTGTGTGTTTTGGTGATATTTTTGGTGGTTTTTGGTGGTGGCTGATAGTGATTAACTGGGGTAAAAGTGTCAAGCAAGGTTTGTATGTCTACCTTCCGAGAACCTGATGTCTCTGAGGAGGTCAAGGTTGTGTCTGACAGATGAAGTATTTGTGTCACAGTTTAGGACTATTACTATAACCTTCTGTGTGGACAGGAAACGCCTGTTGTCCTCAGTGGAGAGCAGGAAATGATAGTACATTCTGCTAGCAACTGTAAATCATCATGGATCTGTAACTTGTGTGAAAGCCTGTACTCTTAGGGTTTCTGTCTCAAAACCATAAATATGTGTTACAAAAACTCAGTCTCTTCACACAAATCTGTGACCTTTTCTATTGCTGCTGACAGAGCATCCAAATAATAGTAATGAACATCTTAATCCAGTTCCTGTTAAAATCTACTACAGTGTTGACTAGAAGCTTGAAAAGATGTATCTTAAATCTTTTGCTTTTAGAAATATTTTTAAATCTGGACATAATGAATTTTCAACCTACTCCAAATTGCTAATTGTTCTTTTGTTTTGTTTTTAAAACAAAATTTCACTTTGTACTAAAAATGTCTATAATAGGAAGTAAAGTGAATCCTTGGGGAAAAATGGATGGAAAAGATGACTCATCCTGTATCTGAATGCAGCAAATGCAGCTTAGATTGTCTGATGTGTGTTCATATTCTGGAACACTTTGGCATGTGTACTGCTTAGTGTGCCTTTAAACCCAGTAATTTTTCAAATGTTTATACCTAGAAGGTTGACTTGCCAGATGTTACATTTAGTACTAAATGTATCTTATATTTATTAGAGGATAAAATGATATCAGCAATTCTTATTAAGATACAAACAAATTAGACCTAAACAAAACTTGCCAACAGAAATATCTTTATAATAAAACACTAATGTGAAAATCTAGATTTTTTTACTTAAACTTTTTTACATTTTTGTCTCCGATTATTGATTTTTTTAATTTTATTTTTTTTTTCACCACCACCACTTAACCATGAAACAATAGACAACATCACACTCGACTCAGCAGTACAAAGTTCCATTTAACTACTGGACTGGGATAATTGACTTTTGTAGCTGCCAGGGAAAATGCCTATTTTCCAAGGCTTTCTTATCAATATTACATGTAAAAGATGGAAGGAAGACAAATGCTACTAATATAAGGTGAAGCATATTCTTGCTTTGAATTCTCAAAACAACTGTGAAATCAGTAGCTGATGATAATGAGCAGAGCAGAACCCAAGCCGAAGCGCAGCCTCTCTGAGCACTGGCAGCAGTTGACAGCAAGTGGGCAGCTGCTGCTGCTTTGTACTTTTTCATAAATAAAAGGAGAGCATGTGCTTTCCAGTATGAACTAGGCCCTACCAGTACAAATGGGAGAGGGTAGCAGAAATGAGACATTTATTAACATAGAAATAAGGAGCAGGGTGTATTTCAAAGAGAACATGAATGGAGGTTCCAGAAAGACTATGCAGTTTTTCCTCTTTGGTTGCACTGTACACGTAAAATGTTAAGAGTTGTTTTGTGCTGCATTAGTTCACTCATGTGAGTGGATTTTATCCAGTACTTGTAGAAGCTACTTGGTCTTTGTGATGCAGTGTTCTTTCCTGGGAGCAATTCAGCTTTTGCACTGACCTAAGATTTTTCTATGTAATTGCTTATTTCAGTTGTATTAAGGCATGCAGTGCTGGTTTGAGGACATGCATGGAGATGTTTTATGCATAGAATATTTGCATCTACCTATACGTGAGCATCTGTCACCTGAAAGCAGTCAGTCTTGTATGTATATAAAACCACCATTTGCCAGTGATGGCAAATCAAGACCTAATCAAAACCGCTTGAATATTCCAAGGTTTGTAGTGGGCCTGTGTGCATTAATGTTGTAACTTTGCAGAGGAGCAGGAGAGTTGAACTGCCTGATCTTGTCCAGCTCATGTTAATGTGCACAGGCCCTCCTAATAAAGTTAAATTTCCTGCAGATTGCTGGGGAAACAGGCTTTGGATTTTCTTGTAAAAGGCCATCCCCACACTTATACAGACTGCAGTTAACTTTTCAAGGCAGGCACTCATGTACTGAGCTTGAAGTTTGCAGTGTTTTTAGCTGATGTAAAAATCACTTAACTTAAAAAAAAGAAGAAAAACAAAACCATAAAAACTTGCAGAAAGGGAAAGAGCGAAAGAAGTCAAAAAGTGACAGTCTGTGTGAACAGAAGAAGAATAAAAAGGAAATGGAGTTTGAGCAAAAACTTGCCAAAGAGAAAGAAGGAATGCTGGAGAAGGAAAAACAACTGAAAATAAATCGTCTTGTGCAAGAGGTATGTTGTGTTCCTCTATACAGTGCAAAATTATTGAAAGAAAATGAGCAGAACCTTTATTGGCATTATCTTAGTAGGACGCTTGTTTACTTATGTCAAAGATAATGAAGTTTTAAAAAACTGCTGTTTCACTGCAAATCTCTGTTCCCACATTTGCTTGTTTCTATAGACAGTTTTTGTCCAAACAAGAACACTTCAGTGGTTAATGAGTGTCTGTAGTGATGAATTTCAGGAAAGACAGCAAAATGGGAAATCATCCTCAAAAGCATTATTAGTTTAAAAACTAGCTTAAATGGCATTTCATACTTTTGAAACCTATTTCTATTATAACTATACCTATAACCTTTTTTCATGGCCTGATGTTATGGTTAAGGTATCTGAGACAGAACGAGAAGACCTGGAAGAATCAGAAAAGGTGCAGCACTGGGTGGAAAGACTTTGTCAGACACGGTTAGAACAGATTTCCTCTGTGGAGAGTGAGTCTCCTGAGGTAAAATGCTGGTTTCTCCATATATTGCATGATCTCTAAATAACTCATTAGTTTTCTCTTAAAAGCAACAGATTTTTACCAAAAGACAGAAAAATCCGTCTTGATCTTTCCCTCTCAGTCTTCATTCTAGGAGGGGAAAAAAAATCAATATTTTTGAATTAAAATCTTTGAATTACTTAGCATTTGCTGTTCCTGTATTTTAGTGAAATGTTTTAATTCGTTTAATGAACTGGTTTTTTATCACCACAAAATTATCAATTTTGTTGGCTCATGAGCTGTTTGTGCTAGGTGGAACATGCCACTAATAAAACAGAGACTAGACTACCCAGCCGTATTTTTTAGTATCTTAAGAAAATGAGAACATGATTGATGGTAAGCTCTCGGATGCTTCCTTGTATTGCATAGAATAAAGGTACAGGTTAAGAAAGTAACAAAAAGATAAACTCCCAAAGAATAGGGTTTGGTTTTGTGTTTTAAATAGTCACCTCAAACAAAGGGAGTTGCAGATAGTGATTGTGCCTTAGAAGCCTGATGGTTCTAGATGTGGCGTGAGGCTTTCCCACCATCCTGCTGTTCTGGCTGTCTTCCAAGCACAGCTGCTTTCAAGAGGAACACTGCAATCTGCTGAACTCCTCTGGGATCCCCGAGAAATTGCAACCACAAAGGGGACCCTTGGGGAACACGCTTGTATGAATTTCCTTCAGGTCAACGTGGAGCAGCTCTGAAAAAAACAGCTGGTGGTCTATTCTTCCTGGCCTCAGGCTCAGATCCATGTGGCTCTTCAGTGCAGGTCTCTAGGACAGTGGAGTCAGTGTGCTCAGTTGTACCTCACTACCTAAATTTGGCTGCCTGTGTTCTGCTAGAGCTTTGTCCCCCTTACTTTTTAAAGGAAGAGGGAACGTTACAAATTAAAATCACTGTTATATTTCCAGAGCTCTACCCTGAGTTAAGACAAGCACTCTGTGTTGCTCCATCAATTCCTCTATTATATTGTATATAAATATTGTATCACAATTCTTCTACAAGACTACCGAGGCAGTTAAACTCATGTAAAATACAACCAGAATGCTTCTGAGGGTTAAATGCAGCTGAATAATATTCAGGTACTACAGGCTTTAACTGCAACATAGGTACTAGAGCAGTCAGAATCTTGACTTCTGCCAAAGAAATAACTATTTATTTTAGTACCAAGGGCTGAGTGTAGCAGATAAGGAGATCCCAAAGAACGTCAGAAGATATACCCATTTGAGGGAAGTATTTTCATATTAGACTAAGATGTGTGTGTCTGTAGGACAGCTCATCTCTCTAATATTTCCTCAGCTGAGTCTACGGAATAGCAAAATGAAAGAGTATCAACGGGATTTTGTTAAATACTTTAGTTTGATCACAGATAAAAGAAATGTTAGCAACTCTTAACAGCAGATGCAGAATCCTTCTTCACACACACAACCTTGTTTTTTGGGTTAGCTGCTCAGTATGACCCAACTTTGGAGTTTGTCAGCTCCACAGTGCCTCTGCTGTTGATTAACAGAAATGAGAAGGTCCAGAACTTCCCACAGATCTGCATTTCATAGCACCCTGAAGTGTTTTGTTTGATAGTTCCTTAAACTTACTTGTGGCCCTGGTATTAATGTCTGTTTATGTTCACACTAGACTTTGGCCCTGTTCCCTAATGGCATGGAATTTTGGGGCCTGTCTTCAATTACTTTCCTTTTACATAGTCACTTTTGTAAGGAGCAATTCTTGCTTTCTCTTCAGAAGAGTTAGAAAGGCATGAGTTGTGTTATTAGTGATTTGTCCTATGATTTTACCTTCTGAAGACTCCATGCAGTTG